>WNWK01042049.1:0-16158 GCA_009830355.1 Cherax destructor | reverse complement strand
AACCCCCAAAAATACACTTAAAAAAGCACTTACAATAATCACATTTTCGTTTTCCCGGGGGTGTTTTTCCGGGGTCCACTGTACAGTGGGAACCTCGGTCCCGAACAATTGTTCCAGAGGCTGTTCGGTCTGATCTGTTATCAAAAGATTTTTTCCCATAAGGGAAAAAAATTTTATTAATCCATTTCAGCCCCCCAAAAATACACTTAGTGACTTTGCAGTGGATTTTTTTGGTTTTGTTGGAATTCTCCTTTCTTGGTCTTTTTTGATGAATAAAAGACATATTACAGATAGAGATGATTTTGAATGGTTTACAGAAAAAAGATTAAAATTGAGCTAAAATGGAAATTTAGTTTTTTTGCTAATGTTTAAAGTAAAAAAACCCGTCTATCCAATACATGTCAACTGGTGGGTCTAATATCACAAAATGCGCTGATATTATTTATATCTTTTTTTCAATAATGCAGTAGTCTGAATAACAGTAAATCTTCTCTTTGTGTGAGAAAAAAATTCAAAATGGAAAAAAGCATAATAAAAGGGGGGGCCCGAATGGGAGGAGCTAAGGAGAGAGGGGGGCCAGCAGAAGGAGCATTCATATCTGAGGCGTCTCGATACCGGATACTAGGGTCCCCAAATACAATGTTTGTAATTAAGCTAATATTAGTAATAAAGGTTATCTATCTATCACATTTATTTCAACGATATCAAAACGATAGAAAACCTAGAAGCACAATAAAAAGAAAAAAAATTAAAAAAGGCATATTTTTGGAAAGGGGCGAGGCAGTGTTTTACATCAAGGCAAACACACACAAACCCAAATTTTTCTTTTTGGTTGACTGTTATCACTAATCTTCATGGCCCCAGGGTGACTCTTTTATACAATATAAAAAACCCAAAAATGTGAAGAAACACGAAAAGTTTACAGTGAAGTTCAGCAGGGGACTGGCGACAGCTCGGGGGCTGACCATGTTCTGGATAGGTTGTGCTTGTTTGGTAGTACTGAGCAAAAAGGGCGACCACCAAGTGATTTTTCCAACAAAACGTTTGAATAAAATTTTTGAGTACAGAGCTGTTGGTACCAAAGGGTTTCCCCTGTAAATCTATTTTTGGTGATTATGAATTAAAAAGGGAAAGGAAATGTAATATACGGGGGCCTGGGACATGATTTGAACAGAGTTAATGTTCTAGTGCCAGGAATGTCTACACTGTTTATTTTGGACTATTTTAACCCTTCAGGGTCCGTGCCGCAGTTCTACGGCTTTGAGTTGAGGTCCAAACCATAGTTCTACATCATGAGCTCAGCTCACTCAGATAAGCTGTGAGCGGTAAATTTGGCCTAGATACGAAATACATCTATGTGGTAAGTGTGCACCACATAAAAAATCCCTGCAGCACACAGTGCATATGAGAAAAAATGAAACCGTAATTTTTATTAAAACAGCAACTTTGCAGTGTTTTTCGTATATTTTTATAGTTGTTTTGCGATTTCTTGGTCTCATTTGATAGAATGGAAGATATATTACAGATATAGAGATGATTTTGATTGGGTTTACTACGGGAAATGGCTTGAAACTGAGCTCAAATTAGCGGAAATGTTAAATTTTGCCGATGTTAAAGAATAAACAAATGACCTCACCGTCAAAACGTGCCAGCTGTGGGTCTAATATCGTTCACAAATGTGGTGATATTTGTACAATTATTACAATATTGCATAACAGTAAATCTTCCATTTTTTGGTTTGAATAAAAATTCATTATGTGAAAAAAAAATTAAAAAATGGAATTCATTTGTAAAGACTGAAATGTAACTAAAGAACAGAGGAAATGTTAGTATAGTGCCAGGAATGCCTGCATTGTTTATTCTGCACCTATTTTGAAAATGGAATATTTTGAACTTTGAGTTAATTGGCTAAATTACCAATTTCCAATCACTTTATTTTGTGTTGAAACAGTTGACTGGGCGATTTCTTGTGCTCAATCGATAGAATAGAAGTAATACTAGTGAAATAGCTAAGAATTTGGTTGACTGAAATAATGTAATTGCGAAAATAGAGTCCAATCGGCAAAATCGCGATGCGTAATTCGCTGACACATCAAAATTGCGAAGCATAATTTCGTCAATTTTCAATCAACTTTCATACTTTTTGTTTTATACCTTCAGAAAAATATTCTCTACCATTTCAAAAGAAAAATAAGATTTTTTTTTTTTAAAATTTTTGGACACTGGTGCACCCTTCCAAAAATGGCCTTGGACCATGAAAGGGTTAATTTTTTTTTTTTTTTTAATTTTGTGTAAACCTGGCAAAATTACAGACTTCTGTGTAATAGTTAAAGAGAACAGAAGGCATACTAGTTAAATACCTAAGATTTTCATCCCAAAGGATCAATAGAATTGCTTAAAAAAAGACTCGAGCAGTGAAATTGCTGATCGTAAATTGTCTCCAGAACACTAACTCTGTGCCTGCATAATTCCCTAAAAAATTTTATCAAATTTCATACTTTTAGTCTCTTTCCTTCAGAAAAAAATTCTTCCATTTCAGAAAAAAATTTTTTAATAGTGGACACAAAGGCAATATTAATTTTGGGAGTCAGCGTGAAAAGGTTTAAACCCCAATTCCACTGCTCAGTTAAACTTTTCAGTAGCATGCTTTCTGTTCTCTGACTAAAAAGAAACCAAAATGAAACCCCTCACCTCCATTACAAATTCAGTAATTTGGCAATTTTAAAAAAAATCCAACAAATTTCCCAATTTAAAAAACAGAGTAAAAAGAAATGTTGTATAGTTTAAACTAAAAAAACCTATCCTCTGTTCTTAATAAACCCCCCCAGGCCTCATGTTATGTTACCCTTTTTTTTGAATCCATTAGTATACTAGATCTTGCTTGATCTAATCCTACTGTCTACTCTGTTTAAATAACTGAAACCCCAGATAAGCAATAATGGAAGGACTTATCTTCAATAAACTTTGAAACCATAAAGCCGAAAGTGCATCATTGCATTCTATATCTAGGTGTGGAATGCCGATTTTTTTATTTTAAAAAAACTTTGCTTATAGTCGTTAAGTTTGGAGATGGATCCTATGTCAAAAGGACAATTTGGGGGTTGCCACCCACAACCAGCCCGGGGTGAACCTTCTGGGAATAACAATATAACAGTGAAAAAAATTCAAAATGCCAAAAATTTTCCCGAAAAATAAAAAAAAGTTCTTGGTAGTATTTAAGTCACAGTACTATAACTTTTAGATTTTCTTTATCCCCCTCTATTCCATCAAGAATGGATAAAGTACATTCACCATGATCATTCAACAAAAGTCTGTGGACATCATATTTCACATAATCAAAGACAAATTCCACCCTTCCTGATAGTGCTATGCACTGTACTTCTCACCACCAAGACTAAATTTGGCTAAATTCATCCCCGAATCACTTTCAAACATGTTCCTTTCTCTACTCCACAGCCCGCTTCGATCTGATAAGCTCCACATTGCATGAGTGCTCATACCTTTTAAAAACCTTCATCCCCCCTCCCACCAAACCCTATCCAAAAAAACTGTTCTTCAGTAGCCTGATCAATGTACTGGTGCCTCAAGATAGTGTCCTGGGCTCTTAACAATTCCAAACTAAGCCCTTTTGGTCAACCTATTCTGCTCCACTTCTTTTAAGTTATTAAACTACCTCAAAAACCCCTTTATTCCCCCAATTATACCTTTCATATTCTTACTCAGTCTCCTAATTTCAATATTCTGTCAGTCAACTTCCCCGGGTTTTCGTGAATCCGTTCCAAAGGCCCCCGACCACCCCTTTGGTGGGCCTCCGATTCTATTTTCCCCCAAGAAATAATGGAAATAAAAAATTTAAACCGTTCCAGACATCCCAAAAATATTAAAAAAAAATATTCTTTAGAACTTTTTTACATTAAATTTTACCAAATTTTAAAAAAAGAAATAAATAGTACAATAACATGTCACTTACATTTATTGAAGAGTTGTTGATTTTGGAAACGGAGGAGGGGGAAGGTGGCAAGTTCTTTTCTGGGGGTTTTGCCTTTTTTTTTTAATGCCACTAGGACCAGGTTGAAGTCACTGGACCCTCTCTAACCAAAAAACTGTCCCGGGGCTCTGTGTCTGGCGTTCTTTAAAAAGTCCCAAAATGTGAAAGACATTTCATTAAACATTCCTTTTCGGCCTGCAACATCTTGTTGGGTGATAAATAAAAATATTTGCACATTAGTCCACCAAAAATCTCCTTAATTTTTGAAGAAGGCACATTCTTCCATCTTGGTTCCACCCCCTTCCCCCTCTGGATCTTTTTCCTAAACTGTGGTCAGTTGTTGCTGTTAAAGCTCTTGCGATCTTCAGTGGTTGCTCTTCTTGTGCTCCTCCACCAACTGTTCCACATCCTCCCCCTCCCTCCAACCCCATGGACTTCCCCGTTCCCAAAATTTTTTACAAAACAGGCTCGGCTCGGGGTTCTGAGGCTCACCCCCAAAACCTTAAAAATCTAGGACACAGCCCCAAAATTTTCTCAGGCAAGTTCAAAGTCCGGTGTCACTCCCTCCCAAGCCTTACCTATAAGCTTTACACAATGCAGGATAGGGAAATGATCTTTCCAAAACTCTTTTGGTCATACCCATTGGGTCACATCAATGCATTTTTCAAACATTGCTTTGGTATAGAGTTTTTAAAGTTAAATGCCTGGGTCCATGGGGGGGAGGGGGGTTTTTGGGGGAAGAATTTACTTTGATGAACTCACGCCCTCCCTTTCCCTTTGCCAAGTCTCAGGATGACCAGGAGCATTGTCCTTATCGGGGCGCACTTAAGTAAAATTATTTTCCTCGATATATTTCTTCACACTGGGGACAAACACGTTTTGAACCAAAAAAGGAAAATTTCCCTATTGACCCTCCTTTTTTAGTTTTCCCTCCCCCAAAATTAGACTTGGTGATGCATCTGCCCCCCGGGGGGATTTTCAAAATGATACCCAGTAAATTTTTCCCCTTTTGCAACCCCCTGGCTTAGCACACATGGGGGAAGTTGCCTGTCTTTCATAGGCTTATACCCTGGTAGTGCCTTTTCCTCCTGTTTTGGGTCCTTTTGGCATTTTTCCCCAAAACGGCCCTGTTTCATCAAAATTGAACACTTTTTGGGGGTTGGGGGTTTTTTTCCGCCTCTATTCCCCCGGGAAAATTCCTAAAATTTTCGGGATTTTTTTTCAGGGGTGCCTCCCATCCTCAAAACCTATTATGCCCCCTTCCTTCTTAAATCTGTAAACCACCCTTTTTCTGGTTTAAATTTTTCACTTCCCTCTTTTTAGGCATTTTTTTGACGAGATCATCATGCAACTGCCCTTTCAAAAAATTCCCCTCACTTTCCTGCTAACTTTTTCCCGTTGACCCCACCCAAAAAAAAAATTTCCCCCTTTTTTCCCAGCACTTGAGATTTGTTTTTTGACCATACTTCCCCGCAAAAAAGCGTTTTTATTTCCTTTTCCCCCCAAAATGGAAGAGATGGTTGAATGGGTTGCCATGGCCCCGGCCGCTCAGTGACACGCACTCCACTTTCATATTTTGCTATCATCCCCTTTCCCAAAATTTTCCCTATTTCTGACATTTTTTTCCACAGGGGGCAAAAGGAACCCTTTTGGGGGATGGGGGTTTATTTAAAATCCCTAAAAAACCGGAATAATGACTATTTTGGTTGAATGCGTGGGTGGTCTGGGGGTTTTTCCCGCTTGTAAAAAAACACCCGGTCCCGGGGCCCAGCTGGGCCACAGCCCACGGTAGCGTCTGGGGGGGTGCCCCCGCCCCAAACCCCCGGGGCCCCCAAACCCCAAACCAAAATTCTTGAAAAAAACCCCGTTGAACACCCTTTTGGGGGGCCCCCCCCGGGGCCCTCGACCCCGGGGGGTTGCTTTTAAAATTCCCCAACATGCCTTTCAAACATAATATCTCCCTGCTTCCAGCCTCCCCCTCCTGCAACTTTTCAAGTCTATATCTCACACCCCACATAAAAAAAAAATTTAAAATCTTTTATTCTGGTTATTCTCTCTCTTATTTTTAACACACTGGCCCTCTCCCCCGAGGCAGGGTGACCCAAAAAAAAAACATTTTATCCAGCATTCCCCACTATCCTGTCTTTGCAGGGCATGAATCGACAGTTTAGATGTCACTCTAAACAGCAAATCTCCCAAATCTTTTTTTTTATCTCCATTAATATATTTATTTCTTTGGTTCCACCAATTCCTCGATATTCCATACATTTTTTTTTCATCTAATCTACTCTATGATTCTCATCTCTTACAGACCTATCTGCTGGCCCCCCCTAACACATACTCCTTCCATCCAATCTGATGTCCAATATTTTATGGGCCCATGTTTAGTTACTTTAGTCACCTTGTCTTTTTCTAAGTTTATTTTTTTTTTCTTTATTCTACATCCTCTAAACTCTTCAAAATTTTAAAATTTTTATCAAAATCTCCCCCAAGTACTGTGTCATTTACAAAGAGCAAATGGACAAGTCCCCTCAAAACAGTTCTTAACACAAATAACCCGTACACAAAGAATGAAACAATGACAAAATTTGTCCCAAACCCGGACCATTAACTAGTAACTAGTTGGACCAAAACATTGCCATAAGTTCCAGTTTCCTACGAAGTTATTTTTGTCTGTTCAAAAAACAGTATTGTGCCCTTTTTAAATTAATTCATTATCTTTTAGGCCCAATTCTGACATACCTTTTATTACTGTAAAAAGGGACAGGATGAAGCTCCCCTCTGCTTTAAGTTGTGAGTAGGACTTAGTACAGTCCCTAAACTTGTAAAACATGAGTGTACAACATCCAAACAATATTGACACACACCAAGTTGGACCGAACGTTGTCGTAAGCTCCTCTTTTTTTTATATGTGCGGGTTGTGTGTGTATTGCTCCAGTCACGGTATTGTCCCTTTTTCAACCATATTGAATTTGACATGGTTTAAACCCTTTCAGGGTTCGTGCCGTAGTTCATGGCTTTGAGTTCTGGCCCCAAACCTAGATCTCGTCATGAGCTCAGCTCACTCAGATAAGCTTTGAACGGTAAATTTGGGCCTAGATATGAGAGAAGCATCTATGTGGTAAGTGGCACCACATAAACAAATCCTGCAGCACACAGTGCATAATGAAAAAAAAACTGAAACCGTAATTTTCATTAAAAACCGACTTTGCAGTGTTTTTCGTATACGTTTTATAGTTGTATTTGCGATTTCTTGGTCTCATTTGATAGAATGGAAGATATATGACAGATGATTTTGATTGGTTTTACTACTGGAAATGGCTGAAACGAGCTCAAAGTAAGGAAATGTTAAATTTTGCCGATGTTCAAGAGTAAACAAATGACCTCACACGTCTAATACGCCAGCTGGTGGGTCTAATATACGTTCACAAATGTGGTGATATTATTTGTACAATTATTACAATATTGCATAACAGTAAATCTTCCATTTTTTGGTTTGAATAAAAATTCATTATGTGAATAAAAATAAAAATGAAATTCATTTGTAAAGACTGAAAACGTAACTAATGAACAGAGAAATGTTAGTTTAGTGCCAGGAATGCCTGCATTGTTTATTCTGCACCTATTTTGAAATTGGAATATTTTGAACTTTGAGTTAAATTGGCTAAATTACCAATTTCCAATCACTTTATTTTGTAGTTGAAACAGTTGACTGGGCGATTTCTTGTGCTCAATCAATAGAATAGAAGAAATACTAGTGAAATAGCTAAGAATTTGGTGACTGGAATAATGTAATTGGCCTAAAATGGGAGTCAAAGTCGGCAAAATTGCCGATGCGTAAATATCACTGACACTATCAAAATTCGGAGCAGAATAAACAATGCAGGCATTCCTGGCACTAAACTAACATTTCCTCTGTTCATTAGTTCGTTTCAGTCTTTACAAATGAATTTCATTTTGATTTTTATTCACATAATGAATTTTATTCAAACCAAAAAATGGAAGATTTACTGTTATGCAATATAATATTGTACAAATTTTCAATCAAATTTCACTTTTGTTTTATTACCTTATGAAAAGATTTTCTACCATTTCATAAGAAAAATAGAAATTTTTTTTTTACTTCTTGGACATTGGCGACCCTTCCAAAACGGCCTTGGACCTGAAAAGGTTAAGTTATCAAGGATAAATGAGGCTATACAAAGTCACTTTTTCTAAATCCAATAAAGACAACAAATAAAATATTTTTATATCAAAATGCACAGGGTATAAAAGCATTAGTAATACAGTATACTGTATTAATAAAATATGCATATACTATAATTTTTAATAAATTGAAAAAATATATGAAAAAGCTGAACACATGAAAGGGAAAAGAATGGAAACTTAAAATAAACTGAACCTATAATCAGAAATACAGTACAGGTCAGCCATCACTAATCTGGCAATCAGTAATTCTGTTCCATCAGTAATCCGGCACTAATTTCAGCTAGCATAATTTCAAATTTCCAGGTCGCCACACCAACCTGTCGCTACTGTTTGGTGGCACTACTTGCTGCATAAGTCATTACAATTTCTTTTTCTCCATTTATTGTTAAAACCTGCTCACTTTTAGCCCAAGCCATGGTTCCAACGAATAAAGAAATGCTTCCCATGTAAAGCACATACACCGTACATTGTCCATAAAAGATAAGGTGGCTTTGAAGCCACTGTCGGTGCCATGAGCTCAGCTCACTCAGATAAGATATGACCAGTAAATTTGGGCCTACATGAGAGAATAGGTCTGTGTGGTAAGTGTGCACTATATAAAAAAATCATGCAGCACGCAGTGCATGATGAAAAACTACGACCGTGGTGTAAAACAGCGACTTTGCGGTGTACAGTGGACCCTCGGTTTTCGTGCACCTCAAACTCGAACAATTATGTAGTGTATTTTCGTAAGTGCTTTGTAAGTGTACTTTTGGGGGTCTGACATGACTAATCTAATTTACATTTATCCTTATGGGAACAAATTTGTTTGTAACGGCACTCAAACAGCATTCTGGAAAGAATTTTCAACGAAAACCGAGGGTCCACTGTATTCTTGTATGGTTTTTATGGTAGTATTTTCGTTTTTTGGTCTCATTTGATAGAATGGAAGATACATTACAGAACTAGATATGATTTTGATTGGTTTCATGATAAAATTGAGCTCAAAGTAGCGGAAATGTTTGATTTTTCCTATCCAACTGGCCGGTCTAATATGCAGCCACGATTGGGTTGACATTATTTATACAATTATTACAATAATGCAGTAGTCTGCATAACAGTAAATCTTCTATTTTTGTGTGAATAAAAATTCAAAATGGAAAGCAAGAGTAATATAAGAGGGGCCTGGAGCGTGATTAATGAACAGAAAATGTTATTTTAGAGCCAGGAATGTCTGCATTGTTTATTCTGGACCCTATTTTGAAATTGCATCTTTTGATATTTGTGTTAAATTGGCCAAATTACCGATTTCTGGCCACTTTATTGGGTAGTCGAAATAGGTGAATGGGCAGTTTCTTGTACTCAATCGACAGAATAGAAGAATACTAGTGAAATAGCTATGAGTTCGGTGAGACTGGAACAATGGAATGGGCCAAAAATAGGGCGTAGATTGGGTGAAATTGCCGATGCGTATATCAGCCTTTGGTTTAAGTGTATTCTAATGTAACCACTCTGTTATCCGGCAAAATCACTAATCTGGCACCCCACAGGACCCAATGATGCCAGATTAGTGATGGCAACCTGTACTGTTCTGTAGTACTGTACTCTCTGGAAAATCCTGTTTGAATTTTTCCCCTCATGTAGGGTGGATTGAAGTGTAGACAATTTCAGAAAAATTACACATGCTTGAGACATATACCACCTGCAATCCCAAATCACTAGTATAAAAGATTCTTGAACCCTTACCTGCTTGAAAAATTTACCAGCCTGTGATAGCCATCACTGGTATCAAAGTTCTTAAACCCCTTTACATGCAAGAATATCCCAGCCTGTGATACCCATTACTGGTATAAAAGGTTCTTATTCTTAAGCCCACCCTGAAAAAAGGGTTTCCCTTGCTGCCCGGGTTGGTCAACCAGGTTTTTGCTTTTTAGCACACAGGAACAAAGCCATCACAACCTGGCTGATCTACCACTTCTTGTACGTAGCTAAATCTGTAACCACCACCTGGGGAAAAGGAGAAGGCACCTCCAATTTCTTGAATTATGAGCCTTTCATTAGCATAAGGGCACCCCCCCAAAAGGGGAAATTTTTCTCTAAAACTTCTATCAATATTCAGGCAATACCCCACAACTATAACTCTTCACCAAACAGTTGTGAAAGTAGTAGAAACTACTCTACTACTCACCCTCCACCCAGTTGATGTAAGGTTTGGGTGGCCTCTGTAGTGGAGAATCTTCGGGAAATTCGGCCAACTCTACTTCTGTTCTTACACTTGTCTCTTTAAAAGGCCCCAAAAGAGAAATATACGGGTCCCCAAGCTCTTCTACCGATGCACCACTTTTTACTACGAATTCTTGGTATATCCCCCAACTAAAAAAGTAGAAAATAATATGATTAATAAATAATAATAATAATAATAATAATAATAAAAATTAATAATAATAATAATAATAATAATAATAATAATAATATTTTTTTTATTAACACATCGGATGTTTTCCCACAAGGCAGGGTGCCCCAGAAAAAGAGGAAACTTTTTTCCAAATTATTCTTTCCCATCACTGTCTTGCCAGAGGTGTGCCTACACTACAGCAATATACCAACCCCCCTCCTTCGGGTGCAGACACTGTACAGTGGTACCTCGACTTCGATGGCCCCAAACTCCCTTTTTATGTAAGTTTATTTTTTAAATGCTTTTGTAAGTGAAATTTTTGGGGGGCCCAAAAAGGACTAGTCTTTTTCCTTTTTCTTAAGGAGATAAATTCGTTTGGTAATGGCACCTTAAACACCCATTCTGGAATAAAAAAATAAAAACCCAGTACCACTGTACTTCCACCTCCAGGACTTAAGTCCGACTAACGGTTTCCCAAATCCCTTCATAAATGTTACTTTGCTAACCTCCAAAAGTACTTCATAAAAACCTTTTTGGTCTCCCTCCCATATTTAACACGCTCATCACACGTGGTTGCTGGAAGCCCAAGCCCCCCTTTTAAAACCTCCTTTCCCCCCTCCATCCGATTTTTTCCTAGGTTTGCCCCCTCCCTTCCTTCCCCCTTAAAAATTTATACAGTGGCCCCCCGGTTTTCTTTTTTTTTTCCATTTCCAAATGCTGTTCAAGTGCCTTTCCCCAAACAAATTTTTTCCCTCATGGGAATAATGTAAATTAGCCCGCCCTTTTTTGACCCCCAAAAACACTTACAAAAGCACTTAAAAAACCCATAATTGTTCGATTTTGGGGGCAACACCAAAAACTGGGGGAACCCGTATGCCCAAAAACCCCAACAACCATTTCTCTGCCCTCTGAACCCTTTTTAAAAACCCCGCTTTTCCCCTCTAATCTATAATACGTTCCCCTTTTAAAATTTACAGAGAAATTGCCCTCAGCATGACATTTCCTGCCTCCACCCCTTTTTGTTCAACACCCCCCCATTTACTCCATAAAAGTGTTTCCCCTAAACTCTCATACATTCCTTCTTTGCTTCCTGGATAATGTTCTTTGTCCCCGGGGCCCGGTTTTTCCCTCCCCTTTTTCCCCCCACTTATAAAAATTTCCCCTCAGTTTTTTATAGACCCATCTGTACAAGCCCCAATTTTAAAAATCTGAATACATTCATTTCCTCCATACTTTTAACCCCCAAACTGATATCCAAAAAACCCTTTATCTATATTTTTGTTAATTCTCACCTTACCCTTTTCCCATGTTTTTTTTAATTTTTTTTTTACATACCCTTCCAAATGGTCCCCAAAAACCCCCTTTTCTTCCCGAATCCCCCAAAAAAGGGACAGTGTCATAAAAAAAACCTTTAACTCCCCTTTTTTTGATTCTTTTCTTTTAAACCCCTTTTTAGGGGGGGCCCTCCCCGTCGGCCCCCGGGGGCGCTTTTTTGGGAAAAAAAAAAAAAATTTTATGAAATGATAGAGAATTTTTTCCCTCTGCCCCCAAAAAAAAAATTTGATGGGGAAAAAAAACGGAATTTTTTTTGGGGTTGGCAGTATCCATTTCAATTTTAGCATTAGCGATTTCCCCCTTTTTAGCCTTTTTTTTCCCCCAAAATTTCCCCAAATTTTAAATCATAAAAATTTTAGAATTTGCTAAAATTTTTTTTCTATCAATTAGTAAAAAAACCCCAAATTTCCCCATATCAACTACCCAATAAGATAGTCAGAAATTTGGGCCCCAAATTTTTTAAATTTCAAAATGCCTTTTAAAAAAGGGGGCCCGAATAAATAGACAGAATTCCTGGCACTCAAATAACATCTTCTCTGTTCTTTTGTCCCCGTCTCCGGGCCCTTTTTTCATTCAAATTTTCAAATTCTTTTTATTTCAAAAGTAATACAAGGGGGGTATTTGGGTTTTACATTAAAGTTGATATTACAAGATGGCCAAAAAATTTCCTATATTAAGGGTTTTCAGGCAGTTTATGATAGGTCTTACTAAAAAGCTACACAATGAATATACAGGTTTTAAGGTTATGTTGTGGTTTACAAAATTTGGGTACTGGAATTTAAACATTGAGAATTTAACAATTAGTATGAAGTTAGCAATTAGTTTATATATTAATGATAAAAAAGGTGATATTTTTTCATAAATATAGTTTCTATATTGGAGTGTCTTAGGCAAACTTATATTATTAAGTATTATAAACAATAGTTGTATTAAATTTGGTTAGAACTGGCAAAAAGGGGAATCACAGATATCAATAAGTGTATTTTGCTGTGGAAAGAAAATTGGAGAATCACAGATATCAATGGGGTTTTTGCTGTGATATGTGCAAGATAAATTTTTTTTTTGGGGGGTTTTAAAACGGGTTTGGGGGGTAAGTGAGATAAGTTTTTTTTTAAGGTGTTTTTTAAAAAGGGGGTTGTGTCCAGTTCTATTTTTTTCAGGCAGGAGTTCCAGATTTTATGCCCTTTTCCCCCATTGAATTTTTTTTAAAATTTAGTGGAAGGGGAATAAAAAAGGAGATTTTTTATGTCTTTTAAAGCTAGGGCCCCCTGTCACCTGTGAAATGTTTTAGCTCAGGGTTAATTTGGGGTTTGGTTCTATAAATGTAGATAGCAAAAGGTAAAAAAGTGGATGTTCTACTTTGGTAGGTTCAGGTCTTTGAAGGGGGTGGGGGGTCCCCCCCTAGCGTTGGTTTTGTAATTTTACTGGGTTTTTGTTGGGTTATTATTCTTTGGTGGGTAATTCTGTGATCCCCAGGGGGGGTTTTATGTGAGGTAGGGATAGATGAGTGAGTAGTTTATGTTAATTTAGGGCTGTTTGGGGTACATTACCTTATCTTGGGAAGGATCCCCACAGTTTTGGACACTTTTTTTGTTATGTGTTGGATATGGGTGCTGAATTTCAGGCTGTTAAGGTGGGGCCCCGGGGAATTTTCCCTCTTTATGTCTAGCAATAGGTGAAAAGTTGATCTTAATGTTTAATTGTGGATCATCTGTTCTGTTCCAAACATAATATAGAAGGGTTTTTCAGTGTTGAGTGAAAATTTTTGGCTGTCACCCCTTTTATATTTTTTAATTAAAATTGGTTAACAATGGTATTAAGCGTGGCAAGGTTTTGTGGGAGATGACAGGGGTTGGTTAACAAAAGGGAAGTATTGGTTTAGTTTGTGATACATTGGGAAGTATTGATGTGTAAAGGAAGGCAGGGGACCAAGGACATTCCTGCGGTGCGGGGTCTAAGTGGTAGTGTTTGGAGGATGTGTCTTTAATGGGGGACATACTGGTACCTATTAGTGGGGGGGGATTTGGGGATGCTGGGGTCCCTCCTTTTTCCATAGGGGGGAATTTTTTGGGGTAGGATCCCCTGGTTTATTGGGCAAAGTTTTCCCAAGTCAAAAAAAAATCTAGTGGATTTTCCCCCATTTTTAAAGTGCTGTGTAAAGAGGGCTATCATTTTACTTTGCATCGTTAGTGTTTTTTTTTCCCCAAAGCCAAATTGGCAGGGGTTGAGTATGTTTTTGTCGTTATAAAAAAGTATAATCTCTTTTGCACAAGTTTCTTCGTTTTTGGGGTAGCAATGGTAGATTTGATTAAACCCCCAGTTATTTTTCTGTAGGGGGGCCACCTTTGTTATTGATGTAACCCCCCTTTTTTTAGTAGTGTTGGGAAAGGAAATTTTTAATGTTTGTTAAAATAAAAAAAAGGATATGAAAGGACATGGCAGCTCTTTGTATATTAAGGGTGGAACTTGAGACAGATTTCCCGATTTATTTTTTAATGACTTATTATCATGGAGACCCCCGGGTTCTGTAGGTGCAAGATATAAGGAGGATGGGAAATTCCCCTCTAGGAATCACCCTTTTGGGCATTGGATCTGGAATTTTTTCTGGGAAAAATTTTATCCCCCAGTTGAGAAGAAGTCATTTTTCTTGTTTTTTTTATCAATAGGCTTTTTTTGTTTGTTTTTGGGTTTTTTTGGGCAATATCCCTATTTTTTTTTAGTTTGTGGGGGGGCCCCCCAAACTAAGTGTTTTTTTTGGGCTTTTTTATCTCCTCTTGTTTCAGTGAAACTGCTGGGGGAGTACTTTTTTGGGTTTTTTTTTTTTGGGGAGAACTGATGAATAGTGTTTAACAAATTTATTTGAATCCTCTATTTGCTTTCTATTGATTTTGTTTTTAAAAAATTTTAGTAAGTTGTTAGTTAGCCATGGGCAGCCTAACCGGGATTGTAATCCCCTTTTTTTTTTTGGGCAATGTTTGTTGTATAGTCCCATGTAATTTATTAAAAAATCTTACTCCTTTGATACCCTGGGATTTGGGAATTCCCTTTATAACTGTGTCTAGCTATGTTGTGAAGTTATTTAATTTTCTTGGTCATGGTCGGAATGAAACTTTGGTGTATTCTGGGGGGGGTTTACTAATGTTTACTTTAATTTAAAATAAAAAAAATTTTTTTTCATTGCAGGGGCAGATTAAAAGGGAATTTTGGGGGTTTTCAATATAAATTGGTAAGGGGGGCCCCTGAAACCGGGTTTGGGGCGTTTTTTTATTCCCTTTAAAGGGTATGTCTTAATATTAAAAAAATTTTTTGAGTTTATTTAGTTAAAAAAATTTTTTTTAAAAAACAATATATGAAATTTTACTGTTTAAATTTTAATAATGATATTAATTGTTACGTTTTTAAAAATTTTTGAATGATAATATGGGAAATTTTGGGGGATCTTAAAAAAAAACCATTGAGCATTTTCGACATTGACTTATAATATGAATAGGGGGTAACATAATAGTAACATATTTTGGTTTTAGATTATCGATAGGGAAAGTAATTGGCATTTTTTAAAATAGTTTATAGTATGATCATTTGTTTTTTGGGTGAGTAGCTGGTTTTGAGTTGGGGTCTTAAATTGATTTTTAGACAAAATTTTTTTAATATTTACTGGTAAAATTTCCCCCTTCTGGGGCCCTTTGTGTCATAGTTTTTCCCTAGGTTGATATGAAAAGGGGTATATCAAAAAAAATCTTTTCTTGTGTTTTTGGGGGTGGGGGATTAAAGTTGGTGAGGAGAATTTTTGGAAGGGGGTTTTTTTTAGAGTGAAAGTTTTATATATTTGTAGGCACAAAGTAAAAAAAGAATTTCCTTTTTGGGGGGTTTCTTTCCCCCTTTGATTTTTATTCTCACAAAAAAAAAAAAATTTCGTTTTTTCCCCTCCCCTTTAAAAAAAATTTTAAAAAAATTTTCAGAACCCTTTTATCAATATTAGACTCCCCCTTTATGTGTATTGGGCGCATGGCGGTTTTTTTTTCTTTAAAACGGGAAAAAAACGAACATTTCCTTCTTTCCTCAGTTTTTAAAAATTTTTGCCGTGAAACTCAGAGGAGTGTAGCATTCATGGGGAGGTGCACTTTGAATTTTTAGCATTTATGCGGGAGTGTAGCATTCATGGGGGGGGTTTTGCATTCATGCGGGGGGGTAGATTCATGCAGGGGGTGTAGCATTCATGCAAATGTACATTATGCAGGGAGGGGCAGCATTC
>WNWK01042048.1:0-16158 GCA_009830355.1 Cherax destructor | reverse complement strand
GGTAACTCAGGACAGATCACGGACAGTGATCAATACTTACTTCCTCTCAGTTTTTACTTAGGAAGATACTAGCGGAATTCCAGAAATAATAAATTATGTTGAACAGGAAGATAAGAGAATATGCTCGATTGTGGTAACTAGTGACATGGTCCTCAGACAAATAGAGAAATTAAAACCTAATAAATCCCCAGGCCCTGATGAACTGTTTGCAAGAGTTTTAAAGGAATGTAAAAAGGAACTTAACAAACCTTTGGCAAATCTTTTCAATATATCACTACAAACTGGCATAGTGCCAGACAAGTGTAAAAGGGCAAATGTAATACCTATTTACAAGGCAGGTGACAGATCCTTAGCTTCGAACTATAGACCAATAAGCCTTACCTCCATAGTTGGTAAATTTATGGAATCAATAATTGCCGAGGCAATTCGTAGCCATCTTGAAAGGCATAAATTGATTAATGAATCTCAACACGGTTTTACTAAAGGGCGTTCCTGTCTTACGAATTTACTAACTTTTTTCACTAAGGTGTTTGAGGAGGTAGATCATGGTAATGAATATGATATTGTGTATATGGACTTCAGTAAGGATTTCGATAGAGTTCCACATCAGAGGCTACTGAGGAAACTTAAGGCACACGGAATAGGAGGAGAAATTTTTTCCTAGGTAGAGGCATGGTTGACAAATAGGCGGCAGAGAGTTTGCATAAATGGGGAGAAATCAGAATGAGGGCACGTCTCAAGCGGTGTCCCACAGGGGTCAGTTTTGGGCCCCCTGTTGTTTACAATTTACATAAACGACATAGATGAGGGTATAAATAGCAACATAAGCAATTTTGCTGATAACACCAAAATAGGCCGTCCAATTCATTCTAATGAGGACATTAGAGCACTCCAGGATGATTTGAATAGACTGATGCAGTGGTCGGACAAGTGGCAGATGCAGTTTAATGTAGACAAATGCAAAGTTCTAAATGTTGGGCAGGACAATAACCATGCCACATATAAACCGAATAATGTATATTTTAATACTTGTGATTGCGAGAAGGTTTTAGGAGTTCTGGTTAGTAGTAATCTGAAACGAAGACAACAGTGCATAAGTGTTCGCAATAAAGCTAACAGAATCCTTGGCTTCATATCAAGAAGTATAAATAATAGAAGTCCTCAGGTTGTTCTTCAACTCTATATATCTTTGGTTAGGCCTCATTTAGATTATGCTGGACAGTTCTGGTCCCTGTATTACAGAATGGATATAAATGCACTGGAAAACGTACAGAGGAGGATGACAAAGTTGATCCCATGTATCAGAAATCTTCCCTATGAGGATAGACTGAAGGCCCTGAATCTACACTCTCTAGAAAGGCGTAGAATTAGGGGGGATATGATTGAGGTGTATAAATGAAAAACAGGAATAAATAAAGGGGATGTAAATAGCTTGCTGAAAATATCCAGCCAAGACAGGACTCGCAGCAATGGTTTCAAGTTGGAAAAGTTCAGATTCAGGAAGGATATAGGAAAGCACTGGTTTGGTAATAGAGTTGTGGATGAGTGGAACAAACTCCCGAGTACCGTCATAGAAGCTAAGACGTTGTGTAGTTTTAAAAATAGGTTAGATAAATATATGAGTGGGTGTGGGTGGGTGTGAGTTGGACCTGACTAGCTTGTGCTACTAGATCAGATGCTTACTAATTCCTTAAGTGGGAGTGACCTGATTACATGAGTTTACCTGGAAAGGGTTACCTCCAGGTGGTCAGGTCTAAGCAGGGGAGTGATGGACTTGCCTTGCATGGGTCAGTAGGCCTGCTGCAGTGTTCCTTTTTTTCTTATGTTCTTATCATGTAACCCTTATCTCTCTTATCCTCTAGTGTCATCAGGTTGAGTTCCCTTAATCTCTCCTCGCAAGACATACTCTTCAGTTCCGGGACTAATCTTGGTTCAAACTTTTGCACTTTCTCCATTTTCTGGATGTGTTTGACTAAATGTGAGTTCCATACTGGTGTTGCATACTCCAATATGGGCTTGACGTACACGGTGTACAATGTTGTGAATGATTCCTTACTCAGATATCGAAATGCTATTCTCAGGTTTGCCAAGCGCCCATATGCTACAGCAGTTATTTGATTGATGTGTGCATAAGGGGACATGTTCGTTATAATGCTTACCCATAGATCCTTTATTTTAAGTGACGTTTGCAGCCTTTGATCCACTAACCTGTACTCCGTCTGCGGTCTTCTTTGTCCTTCCAGACTTGTAGTCCATCCAGATCCCTTGTAATTTGGCTGATCCTCGTCCGCTTGTATTCTCCTCATCAGTTTCATATCTCCAGCGAACAGTGACACTTCTTAATTTATTCCTTCCATCATGTAATTCACGTGTACAAGAAATAGCACCAGACCATGACTGACCCTTGTGGAACCCCACTCGATACATGTACCCACTCTGACACTTCATCACGTACCAACACTCTTTGTTTCCTTCCTGTCAGGTATTCCCTGATATATTGCAGTACTTTCCTTACTGTTCCTGCCTGCTCCTCTAATTTTTGTCTCTTGTGTGATACTGTGCAAAAGCCTTTTTGCAGTCCAAAAAGATGCAATCAACCCATCCCTCTCTTTCCATAATTTATGAGGTATCATGTGTGAACGAGATCATCCAACACGTCATCTGTTATTTAAAAAATAAAAAATAAGGGTAGTGAGCACAATAAGATCTGCTTTCCCGAAATGCTAAATGTTAAATAATAATTTGTGCTCTTTATAAGTAATTGAAATTGCAATTATTATTATTTAACTGTTTGCGACCACTGTCAGCCTCAGAGTTAACTCCGAGTTGCCAGACCTTGCCACGTGGAGGCCAATGGTTCGTCTTTAAGATCCACCCATCCACTTACTGTGTTTTTGAAGTTTTCCCCAGGTTCATGTGTCCAGGAGTCCATCTGTGTCCCCTCAGATATTCTCCCTTCCCACGTCCCCAAGTTCTACCTCAACAACCAGAATCTCCGTCTTTCACAGGTCCATGTGTCCAGGAGTCCATCTGTCCGCCTTCAGATATTCTCCCTTTCCCACTTCCCCAAGGTATCCTCGCCTTTCCCAGGTCCATGTGTCCAGGAATCCATCCGTGGGCCCCCGGATGTCTCCCCTTCCTCACTTCCCTTAGGATATCTTCCAGTCTCAGCCTTCACCAGGTTATGTATCCCGAAGTCAGCTCAGCCACCCTCAGTGATCTAGCTGGGTGGCAACTTGGTCTTGTCTAGCTGGTCTACGGTAGAGACTGTCCAGGTGGGTGGAATTACTGGAGGTGACACACAGAAAACTGCGTCCAGTAATTACACCACCAAGACAGCACACACCGCTACACAGGGTAGACGCGCCAAGCTCCTCAGTTCCCCATACCAAGGTGACGCCATAATTAATCTGGAGTTCTATTTATGTTATACAATTCATCTACATTAAATGTAAGTTTTTATACTTAATCAGCAGCTTAAGTGTGTTTGTCAATGTTTTATTGTGTGTGGATGAGTGTTCTTGTGTTAATGTGTTTGTCCCACTCCACCAGAACTGTAATAAGTGTTGAACTTTTTATTTTTATTTGTTTATTTGTCATATTTATTTGTGAGACGAGAAGTTACAAGCGCCGCTCACAATGGAAATAAGTCACTTTGACTTTTTTGTGTTATCCTGGGTAATTGACACGTATGTTAATATGTATGATAATTTGTGTAACTGTATTTGTGTACCTGCGCCTAAAAAACTTACTTACACATACGCTCATTTTCACACTTATCTGTGCATTTCCGGAAACACAGCAGCGGATTCAGCATCCTTCATACACGTACAAAACAACGCACACATGTCCCCCTGCGCCTCACACAAGTATACACAAATTTGTACCCATTCATATATTCACTCTCCCTAACGGTTATTAAAATTATATTTGTCTTTTCAACATAAAATCGAAAAGTTGGAGGCAATTGAAGCTTGATCAATATTAGGAATTCAGTAACTCTATATATTTCAATATTCTGACGAGGAATGTTTGTTTTCGGTATTTTTAAGACATCCATTGTGAAAGGTGTGAGACACATTTGGATAAGATAAAGAAGACACTATCATGAATTATCTTATGGAAGAAAGTTTCGCTAAAAATCTTTAATAAAAAAATTGAGCAAGTTTTTCTCTATTCTTGCATTTTCACTTCCTTAATCTCTTTACTATTATAAGAAATTTTCCACCATCACACACATAAAACATAAACGTTGTGGGACTTAAATAAAAAACTATCTGTTTGGAATATTTGATCCCTTGACAAAAAGAATTAAGGTGTTGGGTCCAGCAGACTGGTCAGTACGTCTGTGTCTTACTAAGATACAGTGTTATGTTGTCATCTTCAGTGATGAATGAATGTCAGCAAATTTTATCAAATTATTGTTGTGTTATTTACAGTGATGTTTAAATGTTAACATGTATTATACCCTGAATGGTGTGGGACACAATGTTATTTTTTTAATCTCGTTGACTTCATAATGCTGTACGAATGTGTTCCAGACTCGAGTCATCCTGGGGATAAATGATCTCAAATGAAGTGATGTTCTGGAGAAGGGTACAGCCAGAGTGAAGTTGCTGCTGACTGCCCGTCTTGTGGTATAGAAGCTTGCTTCTCGCTGTCCTCGAAGTGGAGCCAAGTGTGGTACTTTGACAATGTTGGCCTTCTACATAACAGTAAGGCCACCCACATCCCTCCTGTGTTGAAGGCTCTGCTGAAATGTACCTTTTATTTCCTGTGTAACTTGTCCCCCCATTTCCCACTTTTACGCCTCTTCCCTCTCCTCTCTCTCCCATCTCCCCTCTCCTCTCTCTCCCATCTCCCCTCTCCTCTCTTTCCCATCTCCCCTCTTCTCTCTCTCCCATCTCCCCTCTCCTCTCTCTCTCCCATCTCCCCTCTCCTCTCTCTCTCCCATCTCCTTTCTTTCTTATCTCCCCTCTTCTCTCTCTCCCATCTCCTCTCTCCTCTCTCTCCCATTTCTCTCTCCTCTCTATCCTACTTTTCTCTCCATCTCCTCTATCTCCCCTCTTCTCCCTCCTCCGGAACATTATTATTAAACAGTAGCTTGTGTTTGTGTCGTGAGTAGCGGACGAAGGATCGAGCCTCCACAACTCTGTTTTCTTATTACCCACACGAGTTTAGCGCTTCATGTAATAAACACCATCCTATTTTCACCCTTCCCTTTGTCCGATTCTCCTGTTTCCTCCCTCATCACTGCCTGTCCCATTTCCTACTTTCTATCTTCACCCATTCCCCTTTCATTCTCTTCCCTAAACATTATCCACTACTACTTCCACTATTACTCCTCTACCACTTTCTTGTGCCCTCCCCTGACTGCTGGCCTATATATAACCCCTTCTACCTGTTATTTGTGTTAGTGTGACTTTGTAAATGGTTCAAGTCGGACCGAAACGTCGTCGTAAGCTCCTCTCTTCTATGTGTGGGTTGTGTGTGTATTGTTCCAGTGAGTACAAATAGAGAGCGTGTCTGTCTCGCGCCCAGCAGACGGAGGATCAAACCTCCACAAAGTATTGCGCTGAATAACCCAAATAGGTTTAGCGCTTAACATGAATTATATATATATCCAGTCACGGTATTGTGCCCCTTTCTTGTTATTATCCACCTTGCTCTTCTCTTCCCTAAACATTATCCACCTTGCTCTTCTCTGCCTTATACAGTGTACACTTGGTTGAGGTCTGCTGCATCAGGTGCTGCTACACTGACTCTTATGTAGCCACGTATTGACTGACTCTGCTGCACCATTTAACACTCCCACCTACACTCTTTCCCTTTACTCTCACTATCCCTCTCTCTCTTCTCTTACTCCCACTCTCCCTCCCTCTCTTCCCTTACTCTCACTCTCCCTCCCTCTCTTCCCTTACTCTCACTCTCCCTCCCTCTCTTCTCTTACTCCCCTTCTCCCTCCCTCTCTTCCCTTACTGTCACTCTACCTCCCTCTCTTCCCTTACTCCCCTCTCCCTCCCTCTCTTCGCTTCCCACACAGCTCTATATCTTGCTGGCTCTATTGCAGACTTGTGCCTGACAGTGACTCCAGGACTCACGTACATTGTTATGTACTTGGCAGGACGTGAGTCGTTGACCTCACTCTTCCAGCCATAGTCACTGAGACCAGCACGCGCGCACTCACGCCCACACACACACACACACCTATATCTACATATATATATATATGTCGTGCCGATTAGGTAAAACTTGCGATTTTGGCTTAAATAGCAACGCTCACCTTGCCATATAAGTCAAGTGGAAATTTGTGTATGCAATAATTTCGCAAAAATCATTCTGAACATAACGAAAAAAATATATTTCATTGTGTTTGTTTATTATTAAATTAATGTTAACGTATCTAAAATATATTTAGTTGGGTTAGGCTAAATTAAATTGCACTTGTTGTAATAAGGTTAGGTAGGTTTTCAAAGTTTCTCTTGGTACAAAATTATAAATTTACATTAACATAAATGAAAAATATATCTTTAAACGTATAAGAGAAAATTTTAGAAAGGACTTAATTTAGATGAGTTCTTGCTAATTGACCAGTTTTCTAATCGGCACGACATATATATATATATATATATATATATATATATATATATATATATATATATATATATATATATATATATGTATATGTCGTGCCGATTAGGTAAAACTGGTCAATTAGCAAGAACTCATCTCAAATTAAGTCCTTTCTAAAATTTTCTCTTGTACGTTTAAAGATATATTTTTTAATTTATGTTAATGTAAGAATTTATAATTTTGTGTGTATATATATATATATATATATATATATATATATATATATATATATATATATATATATATATATAATGTCGTGCCGATTAGGTAAAACTGGTCAATTAGCAAGAACTCATCTCAAATTAAGTCCTTTCTAAAATTTTCTCTAGTACGTTTAAAGATATATATTTTTCATTTATGTTAATGTAAAATTTATAATTTTGTACCAAGAAAACTTTGAAAACCTACTCAACCTTATTATAACAAACGCATTTAATTTAGCCTAACCAATCTAAATATATTTTAGATACGTTAACATTAATTTAATAATAAACAAACACAATGAAATATATTTTTTTCGTTATGTTCAGAATGATTTTGGCGAAATTATTGCATACACAAATTTTCACTTGTCTTATATGGCAAGGTGAGCGTTGCTATTTAAGCCAAAATCGCAAGTTTTACCTAATCGGCACGACATATATATATACCGAATAGGTAAAACTTGCCGAATAAGGCAAGCGAAAATTTGTGTATGCAATAATTTCGCAAAAATCATTGTGAAAGTAACGAAAAAAAATAACTTCATTGTGTTTGTTTATTATTAAATTATTTTAAACTTATCTAAAATATATTTGGTTGGATTAGGCTAAATTAAATTGCGCTTGTTATAATAAGTTTAGGTAACTTTTCTAATTTTTTTTTTGGTACAAAATTATTAATTTTTGCATTAACATAAATGAAAAATTAACATAAATGAAAATTGTAGAAAGGACTTAGTTTTAAACGAGATCTTGCTAATTGAGCAATTTTACCTATTCGGCACGACAGTTGTGACATGATTACGACGTACAAAATACTGAGAGGAATTGAGAGAGTGGACAGAGAGAATGTTTGAGAGGCGGGACTCAGGTACACGAGGTCACAAGTAGAAGTGAGGCAGGTCTCAGGTACACGAGGTCACAACTAGAAGTGAGGCGGGTCTCAGGTACACGAGGTCACAACTAGAAGTGAGGCAGGTCTCAGGTACACAAGGTCACAACTAGAAGTGAGGCGGGACTCAGGTACACAAGGTCACAACTAGAAGTGAGGCAGGTCTCAGGTACACGAGGTCACAACTAGAAGTGAGGCAGGTCTCAGGTACACGAGGTCACAACTAGAAGTGAGGCAGGTCTCAGGTACACGAGGTCACAACTAGAAGTGAGGCAGGTCTCAGGTACACGAGGTCACAACTAGAAGTGAGGCAGGTCTCAGGTACACGAGGTCACAACTAGAAGTGAGGCGGGACTCAGGTACACAAGGTCACAACTAGAAGTGAGGCAGGTCTCAGGTACACGAGGTCACAACTAGAAGTGAGGCAGGTCTCAGGTACACGAGGTCACAACTAGAAGTGAGGCAGGTCTCAGGTACACGAGGTCACAACTAGAAGTGAGGCAGGTCTCAGGTACACGAGGTCACAACTAGAAGTGAGGCGGGTCTCAGGTACACGAGGTCACAACTAGAAGTGAGGCAGGTCTCAGGTACACAAGGTCACAACTAGAAGTGAGGCGGGTCTCAGGTACACAAGGTCACAACTAGAAGTGAGGCAGGTCTCAGGTACACAAGGTCACAACTAGAAGTGAGGCGGGTCTCAGGTACACAAGGTCACAACTAGAAGTGAGGCAGGTCTCAGGTACACAAGGTCACAACTAGAAGTGAGGCAGGTCTCAGGTACACAAGGTAACAACTAGAAGTGAGGCGGGTCTCAGGTACACGAGGTCACAACTAGAAGTGAGGCGGGTCTCAGGTACACGAGGTCACAACTAGAAGTGAGGCGGGTCTCAGGTACACGAGGTCACAACTAGAAGTGAGGCAGGTCTCAGGTACACGAGGTCACAACTAGAAGTGAGGCAGGTCTCAGGTACACGAGGTCACAACTAGAAGTGAGGCGGGTCTCAGGTACACGAGGTCACAACTAGAAGTGAGGCAGGTCTCAGGTACACGAGGTCACAACTAGAAGTGAGGCAGGTCTCAGGTACACGAGGTCACAACTAGAAGTGAGGCGGGTCTCAGGTACACGAGGTCACAACTAGAAGTGAGGCGGGTCTCAGGTACACGAGGTCACAACTAGAAGTGAGGCGGGTCTCAGGTACACGAGGTCACAACTAGAAGTGAGGCAGGTCTCAGGTACACGAGGTCACAACTAGAAGTGAAGCAGGTCTCAGGTACACGAGGTCACAACTAGAAGTGAGGCGGGTCTCAGGTACACGAGGTCACAACTAGAAGTGAGGCAGGTCTCAGGTACACGAGGTCACAACTAGAAGTGAGGCAGGTCTCAGGTACACGAGGTCACAACTAGAAGTGAGGCGGGTCTCAGGTACACGAGGTCACAACTAGAAGTGAGGCAGGTCTCAGGTACACGAGGTCACAACTAGAAGTGAGGCGGGTCTCAGGTACACGAGGTCACAACTAGAAGTGAGGCGGGTCTCAGGTAAACGAGGTCACAATTAGAAGTGAGGAGGGTCTCAGGTACATGAGGTCACAATTAGAAGTGAGGCAGGTCTCAGGTACACGAGGTCACAATTAGAAGTGAGGCGGGTCTCAGGTACACGAGGTCACAATTAGAAGTGAGGCGGGTCTCAGGTACACGAAGTCACAAATAGAAGTGAGGCAGGTCTCAGATACACGAGGTCACAACAAGAAGTGAGCCGGGTCTCAGGTACACGAGGTCACAATAGAAGTGAGGCGGGTCTCAGGTACACGAGGTCACAATTAGAAGTGAGGCGGGTCTCAGGTACACGAAGTCACAATTAGAAGTAAGGCGGGTCTCAGGTACACGAGGTCACAATTAGAAGTGAGGCAGGTCTCAGGTACACGAGGTCACAACTAGAAGTGAGGCGGGTCTCAGGTACACGAGGTCACAACTAGAAGTGAGGCGGGTCTCAGGTACACGAGGTCACAATTAGAAGTGAGGCGGGTCTCAGGTACACGAGGTCACAACTAGAAGTGAGGCGGGTCTCAGGTACACGAGGTCACAACTAGAAGTGAGGCGGGTCTCAGGTACACGAGGTCACAACTAGACGTGAGGCGGGTCTCAAGTACACGAGGTCACAACTAGAAGTGATGCGGGTCTCAAGTACACGAGGTCACAACTAGAAGTGAGGCGGGTCTCAGGTACACGAGGTCATAACTAGGAGTGAGGCGGGTCTAAAGTACACGAGGTCACAACTAGAAGTGAGGCAGATCTCAGATACACGAGGTCACAACTAGAAGTGAGGCAGGTCTCAGGTACACGAGGTAACAACTAGAAATGAGGCGGGTCTCAGGTACACGAGGTCACAACTAGAAGTGAGGCAGGTCTCAGATACACGAGGTCACAACTAGAAGTGAGGCAGGTCTCAGGTACACGAGGTCACAACTAGAAGTGAGGCAGGTCTCAGGTACACGAGGTCACAACTAGAAGTGAGGCAGGTCTCAAGTAGACGAGGTCACAATTAGAAGTGAGGCGGGTCTCAGGTACACGAGGTCACAACTAGAAGTGAGGCGGGTCTCAGATATACGAGGTCACAACTAGAAGTGAAGAAACAGATGAGTCACAGCGATTTTTAGATACACTTGTTTAGCCTTAAAGTGGTCAGGAAGTGAACCAACCTAGACAGCGCAGTGACAGAAGAGAGAAGGGGGCCAGGAGCTGTGACTCGACCCCTACAACCACAAGTAGTGGTTGTAGGTAGCCAAGCATGTACAGAAACTCGGAAAAAGTATAAAGGTTGACAACCAAAACATTCTCAGAACTAAGTTGAACCACTGTGAGGAGTGATTGAAGGAACTGAACCTGACCATCTTGGCGGAATTGAAAGCTGAGGGAGACATGATAACGACGTGCAAAATTCTATTGGTGGTTGAAAAGTGGAACGAACTGAATGATGTAGTGGAGACAAACTCGATACGCAGCTTCAAGATTATAGGTATCACCCATGAGGTCAGAAAACAGTAATTCCAATCACAACAACCAGAGGAGTAAGGGCCAGGAACTGAGCCTCGACCCACGTCAACACATTACGGTGAGTAAACAAGCATGTAATTGCTAGAAGGGAGTATACTATAAACTCTAACCACACAATAGAGCGAAGGACCTGAGAGTGTTAATGTCAGGGTTCTCACTTCAAGGTTCATAATAATGTCACTGTCATATCTGCCAGCAAACTGATAACTTTCTAAACAATGGATGCCATGCCATTTGTGGTAATTTTAAAGCCACTTGTTCTCTTTTGACTGGAATACTGCTGTACAGAATGTACAGAGAACCTTCACCCCACCTTAATTACTGGGAACGTTTAGAGTCTCTTAACCCCCTGGAGCGCAGGAGAGAGAGACAAATCATAATCTACACCCTGAAGATTCTGGAGGGACTGGTCCCAAATTTGCTTACGGAAATCACTCCCTACGAAAACTAAAGACTAGACAGAGAGGAGCAATATACCCGCAGTGAAAAGCAGGAGTGTCCAAGACTGTTCAACAGCCTCCCACTGTTGCCTTCAAAAGGAAACTGGACAGATACCTACTCTGTGGTTCGTACGTTGCATTGCGTGCGGCCGGCAGTAATAGTCTGGTTGATCAGGCCCTTATCCACCGCGAGGCCTGGTCAGGGACTGGACCTCAGGGGCGTTGACCCTTGGAACGACCTCCAGGTAGGTAGACATGCTTACTACCATTGTTGAGAAAGTTGACATAGCAGGGAAAGCCAAATCTGACCCGAAGCTGTTGTACAGCCACATCAGGAGGAAAACAACAGTCAAGGACCAGGTGATCAGGCTAAGGAAGGAAGGAGGAGAGATCACAAGAAATGACCGCGAAGTGTGTGAGGAACTCAACATGAGATTCAAAGAAGTGTTCACCGATGAGACAGAAGGGACTCCAGAAAGACAGAGAGGTGGGGTACACCACCAAGTGTTGGACACAATACATGCAACCGAGGAAGAAGTGAAGAGGCTGCTGAGTGAGATAGATACCTCAAAGGCGACGGGGCCGGATCACATCTCTCCATGGGTCCTGAGAGAGGGAGCTGAGGCGCTATGTGTACCACTAACAACAATATTCAACACATCTATCGAAACAGGGAGACTACCTGAGGTATGGAAGACAGCAAATGTAGTCCCAATTTTTAAAAAAGGAGACAGACATGAGACACTAAACTACAGACTAGTGTCACTGACATGTATAGCATGCAAAGTCATGGTGAAGATTATCAGAAGAGTAGTGGAACACCTAGGAAGGAATGAGCTTATTAACGAGAGCCAACACGGTTTCATGGACGGGAAATCATGTGTTTCAAACCAACAGGAGTTCTATTACAGGGTGACAGCAGTAAGACAAGAGAGAGAGGGGTGGATAGATTGCATTTTCTTGGACTGTAAAAAGGCGTTTGACACAGTTCCACACAAGAGGTTAGTGCAAAAGCTTGAGGACCAGGCAGGGATAACAGGGAAGGCACTGCGATGGATCAGGGAATACCTGTCAGAAAGACAGCAGCGAGTCATGGTACGTGGCGAGGTGTCAGAGTGGGCGCCTGTGACGAGCGGGGTTCCACAGGGGTCAGTCCTAGGACCGGTGCTGTTCCTGGTATTTGTGAACGACATGACGGAAGGAATAGACTCCGAAGTGTCCCTGTTTGCAGATGATGTGAAGTTGATGAGAAGAATCCAATCGGACGAGGACCAGGCAGAACTACAAAGGGATCTGGACAGGCTGCAAGACTGGTCCAGAAATTGGCTCCTGGAGTTCAACCCCACCAAGTGCAAAGTCACGAAGATTGGGGAGGGGCAAAGAAGACCGCAGACGGAGTACAGTCTAGAGGGCCAGAGACTACAAACCTCACTCAAGGAAAAAGGTCTTGGGGTGAGTATAACACCAGGCATATCTCCTGAGGCGGACATCAACCAAATAACTGCTGCAGCATATGGGCGCCTAGCAAACCTAAGAACGGCAGTTCGACATCTTAATAAGGAATCGTTAAGAACCCTGAACACTGTGTACGTTAGGCCCATACTGGAGTATGCAGCACCTGTTTGGAACCCACACCTAGCCAAGCACATAAAGAAACTAGAGAAAGTGCAATGATTTGCAACAAGACTAGTCCCGGAGCTAAGGGGTATGTCCTACGAGGAGAGGTTAAGGGAAATCGACCTGACGACATTGGAGGACAGGAGAGAAAGGGGGGACATGATAACGATATATAAAATACTGAGAGGAATTGACAAGGTTGACAGAGACAGAATGTTCCAGAGATGGGACACAGCAACAAGGGGACACAGTTGGAAGGTGAAGACTCAGATGAATCACAGGGATGCTAGGAAGCATTTCTTAATCACATAGTGGTCAGGAAGTGGAATAGCTTGGGAAGTGATAAGGCTCATGGCGAAGGGAGAGTGACCCAGTAGCGGCCAGTGAAGAGGCGGGGCCAGGATCTATGACTCGACCCCTGCAACCACAATTAGGTGAGTACAGGGTCATGTGTGGTCATGGTCAGGTGTGCTCATGGTCAGGTGTGCGCATGGTCAGGTGTGGTCATGGTCAGGTGTGTGCAGGGTGAGGTGTGGTCATGGTCAGGTGTGGGCAGGGTCAGGTGTAGTCATGGTCAGGTGTACTCACCTAATTGTGGTTGCAGGGGTCGAGACTCAGCTCCTGGCCCCGCCTCTTCGCTGTCCGCTACTGGGTCTCTGCTCTCCCTGCTCCATGAGCTTTATCATACCTTGTCTTAAAACTATGTATGGTTCCCGCCTCCACTATATCTTTCTCTAGACTATTCCACTTCCTGACTACTCTGTGGCAGAAGAAATGCTTCCTAACATCCCTTTGACTCACCTGAGTCTTCAGCTTCCAGTTGTGTCCCCTTGTTTATGTGTTCCCTCTCTGGAACATCCTGTCGGTGTCTACCTTGTCAATTCCCCGCAGTATTTTGTATGTCGGTATCATGTCTCCTCTGACCCTTCTTTCCTCCAGTGTTGTTAGTCCTATTTCCCTCAACCTTTCTTCATAGGACAGACCCCTGAGTTGTGGAACTAACCTTGTCGCAAACCTTTGCACTTTCTCTAGTTTCTTTACGTGCTTGACCAGGTGTGGGTTCCAGACTGGTGCTGCATATTCTTGTATGGGCCTGACGTGCACGGTGTACAGTGTCTTGAACGATTCCTTGTTAAGGTAACGGAACGCTAATCTTAGGTTTGCCAGTCGCCCATATGCTGCCGCAGTTATCTGTTTGATGTGTGCCTCCGGAGACGTGCTAGGCGTTATACTCACCCCAAGGTCTTTCTCCTTTGCCGAGGTTTGTAGCCTTTGTCCGCCTAGCCTGTACTCTGTCAGCGGTCTTCTTTGCCCTTCTCTGATCTTCATGACTTTGCATTTGGTGGGATTGAATTCGAGAAGCCAGTTGCTAGACCAGATGTCAAGCTTGTCCAGGTCTGTTTGAAGTCCTGCTTGGTCCTCTTCCGATGTGATTCTCCTCATTAATTTCACATCATCTGCGAACAGAGACACTTCTGAGTCTATCCCGTCCGTCATGTCATTTACATATACCAAGAATAGCACTGGTCCTAGGACTGACCCCTGCGGTACACCACTCGTCACAGGTGCCCACTGTGATACCTCATCGCGCACCATGACCCGTTGTTGCCTCCCTGTGAGGTATTCCCTGATCCACTCCAGTGCCCTTCCTGTTATACATGCTTGTTCTTCCAACTTCTTTACTAATCTCATGTGAGGAACTGTGTCGAAGGCCTTCCTGCAGTCCAGGAAAATGCAATCAACCCATATCAATATTATAAAGCGGAAATGTTCATCAGCTCAATAATATATCGGGAGTGATCACCGACTCCGTTTAAAAATTTACTACCTACACTGTTTAAACTAGAACATATCGGTGCTTTAATTAACCCAATGACTGTTTGAAATATATATATATATATATATATATATATATATATATATATATATATATATATATATATATATATGGAAGTACAGTCCCACACACACACAATTCTCTCGTCCCACTCTGGAGAGGGATTCGGGGGTCAACGCCCCTGAGACCACGTCTGAGATCAGGCCTTTAGAATATATATAAACACAATTTCCCCAGCAAACGTTCAATACTTAATATCCAACCCCTATGTCACTCACATGTGTGCAAACATTCTTATGAGTGTTTCTGGTATATAGTATAGTATATATAGTATATTAGAGAGTATGACCACAAATCGCCATGACCTCACCTCACTACGATCAATTTGTGATGTATAGTTATGATCTATGACTTGCGGTGATGATTTGTGATTTGCAGTGATGATTTGTGATTTAAAGAGATGACTGTGATTTTGCAGTGTTTTTTAGTGTTTTTGTGATTTCCTGTTTGTATTTAAATTATATTATATATTTTAATATAATTCTGAATAATCTGAATGGAGAATGCTGTATTTTGTAGATATCCTTAATGATAAATGTGAAGATATAAGGAAGTAATTGAGAGAATCTTGTACTGGATATAGCAAACAAAAAAAACACTCTTATGAATTATTAAATATTAGTATCTCTCTCACTTTTTAAATTTTGATGTCTTCACTTCTCTCACCTTCACTATATTGAAAAAAATATTCATAAACAACAACAACAACAAAAAACTAGGGAAAGAAAATAAGATCTTCACACTGGGAGAGTCAACCTCTGGACAAAATTAATTACTGGTGTGGATGTTACAACCTGGCCAATACAACTCTGTCTTAATGTTGGTGTGGATGTTACAACCTGGCCAATACAACTGTGTCTTAATGTTGGTGAGGATGTTGCAACCTGGCCAATACAACTGTGTCTTAATGTTGGTGTGGATGTTACAACCTGGCCAATACAACTGTGTCTTAATGTTGGTGAGGATGTTGCAACCTGGCCAATACAACTGTTTCTTAATGTTCAATACTGCTGTTTTATGTATTGTTGTCATCTTGTATTGTTCTTGTATGTTATTGTACTTTTCTTGTGTGTTGCTGTATTGTTCTTTTGTGCTACTGTACTGTACTGTTTTGTGTTGTTCTATTGTTATTATGAGGTATTTTTCTAGCCAGTTCTTCATTACTTATATTTTGTCTCTTCCATCACTCGATCAATCACAATTTTGACATATTCTTTGTTTGGGATAATCAGTTGGCAATAGACTAATATTTATATGTTAGTATGCAGTCCTTGCATGTTACAGTAGTGATTTTCTTCTGTGTTACTATATTTATTTTAAGTTCCTGTACTGATCTTGCGTGTTGTCGTACCGTTTTTTTGCATTACTTTACTGTTCTTGTATGTTAACCTCCTTGCTGTGTTGTTGAGGTAAAGGTTCCACATTAT
>WNWK01042047.1:0-16158 GCA_009830355.1 Cherax destructor | reverse complement strand
ATCCATCAAACAGCAACTGTAATTATTATACAGCAGACCAAGCAAAGACATTATTCAAGAGCCAAAATAACATTACCATTTTTAATTTCAATGTCAGAACATTGAGCAAACATTACGATGATCTCACAGCATTACTAAATTTCCCCTGCATACCAGTATGTCAATCATCACACTCACTGAGACCTGGCTAAAGCCTGGTACTACTGATGTCTATACCATTCCTAGTTACACAGCCAGACACAACTGTAGGACAGACCAGCAAGGGGTGGAACAGCTATATACTACTCAAATCAACTTGAATGACAGTGGACCTGCTATTCGAACATTCTTCATTCCAGAATGCTGTTCAAGTGCTGTTGCCAAACAAATTTATTCCCATAAGGAATGATGTAAATTAGATTAGTCCATTTCAGACCCCCAAAAATACACTTCTAAAAGCACTTACAATAATAAACTTACATAACAGGGTGAGTTTTGGAGTGTTCGAATAGCGAAGGTCCACTGTATCAATAATTCTTGCACAAGGGATGAACATGGAGAATATATTATAGCTAAATTTAAATCAAAAGACCTGCAAAAAACCCTCACAGTGATAAACATCTACAGATTACCACAGTCTAACATTTACCACTTTAGTGAAAAATTAGGAAACCTGATAACTGATGCACACCTGAACAAAGACCATTTGCTGCTCACGTTGATTTCAACATAAATCTCCTACATGAGCAGGACGCACAAGTAACTGAATTCACAAACACTATGAGCAACTGCTTGTTGCTACCAACAATAACAAAACCTACAAAAATCTCGAAACTAGTAACTCCTTATTAGATCACATCTGGACTAACACCATATCCCCTTTAAAATCAGGTATAATCACTGACAACACCACAGACCACTACCCTACCTTTATCATAACCAGCCTAGGTAAATTGCCCCAAGACACTACTAAAGTTACCTTCAGACTACATAACGAGACAGCTGTTAATAACTTTATAACAGCTATGATTAACATCGACTGGCAAAATCATACTCAGATACTGATGAATGTATTAATAATTTTCTAAAAAAAATCACTACAGTGGACCAGCGCCTAACGAGCACACCGGAAATCATACAGTTTTGTAAGTATAATATTGTAAGTGCTTGTGGAAGTGTATTTTTGGGGGTCTGAAATTGACAAACCTACGTGACATTATTTCTTAAGGAAGTAAATTCGTTCGGTAATGGCACTTGAGCAGGCTTCTGGAACGAATTTTGCTCGTTAGGCGGGGGTCCACTGTACCTCTATAACAAACATTGCTCTAAAAAAAACTGAACAGATCACAGCAAAGAGACAGGATAGTTCCTGGCTAACACCTAGCATCCTTAAATCCATTAACACAAATCACCTATATGAAAAACAGTACAGAATGGGTCAAATAACCAGAGACTACTCTAAGCGTTACTCGTCAATCCTTACCAGTCTGATAAGATCAAAAAAATTGTATTATGAGAACAGATTACATAACATAAATGGTGATATGAAAAAGACCTGGAAAACCCTATCTGAAATTCTAGGAACTAAAAAGATATCCAAAATTAAAACAATCAAATTAACTAAATCAGATGAACCCCGGCTCCCACCAACTGAAACAGCAAACAGACTCAATGTTTTCTTCTCCACTGTATTAAAGAATCTAGCGAGTAAGATCCCAAGCTCAAACACCCGTCCATCAGACTACCTCACCAACACCTACAAGAATACACTATTCCTAGCTCCAACCAACCCAACAGAAGTCTCACTCATCATCAACACCCTTAAAAGCAAGGCAGGAGATATAAATAACTTACCACCTTTTATGTACAAAAAAGCTTCTCAAGTAATAAGCCACCATGGGCCCCAAGAAAGCTCCTAGTGCCAAGCCTGTGGTAAAGAATGTCAGAAATATGGTAGAATTGAAGGAGATGATAGCAAAATATGAAAGTGGAGTGCATATCACTGAGCTGGCCAGGCTCTAAGGCAAATAACATTCAACCATCTCTTCCATTATGGCCAAGAGAAGGAAATCAAGGATGCTGTCGTTGCGAAAGGTGCAAGTATGGTCACAAAACAGAGATCTCAAGTGCTGGAAAAAGTGGAAACTTTGTTGTTGGTGTTGATCAACGAGAAACAGTTAGCAGGAGATAGTGTTTTGCAGGCGATAATATGTGAAAAAGCAAGGCAGTTGCATGATGATCTCGTTAAGAAAATGCCTGCAACGAGTGCTGAAGTGAATGAATTTAAAGCCAGCAAAGGCTGGTTTGACAGATTTAAGAAGCGAAGTGGCATACATAGTGTTGTGAGGCAGCCAGTTCTGAAAAAAGTGCGGCTGAAAATTACGTGAATGAATTCGTGGGTACATAGAGGCTGAACAATTCCAACCCCAACAAGTGTTCAATTGTGATGAAACAGGCCTGTTTTGGAAGAAAATGCCAAACAGGACCTTCATTACACAGGAGGAAAAGGCACTCCCAGGACATAAGCCTATGAAAGACAGGCTAACTCTTATGCTTTGTGCCAACACCAGTGGTGATTTTAAAGTGAAGCCTTTAGTGGTGTATCATTCTGAAAATCCCTGAGCGTTTAAGAGATGCGGTGTCTCCAAGTCTAATTTGTGTGTGATGTGAAAGTCTAACAATAAGGCATGGGTCACTAGGGACATTTTCTTTGAGTGGTTTTAAGAAGTGTTTGGCCCTAGTGTGAAGAAATATCTCGAGGAAAATAATTTGCCACTTAAGTGCCTCCTGATAATGGACAATGCTCCTGGTCATCCTCGAGACTTGACAGAGCAAATTGTGGAGGACTTAAAGTTTATCACAGTGAAGTTCTTGCCCCCTAATACCACTCTTCTCCAGCCCATGGACCAGCAGGTCATTTGCAACTTTAAAAAACTCTACACCAAAGCAATGTTTGAAAAGTGCTTTGATGTGACCACAGACATGAAATGAGCCTAAAAACTTTTGGAAAGATCATTTCCATATCCTGCATTGTGTAAACCTTATAGGTAAGGCTTGGGAGGGAGTGACTACCAGGACTTTGAACTCTCCCTGGAAAATTGTGGCCAGACTGTGTCCTAGAGAGGGATTTTGAAGGTTTTGGGGCTGAGCCTCAGAACCCTGAGCCTGAGCCTGTTGTGCAAGAAATTGTGGAACTGGGCAACTCCATGGGGTTGGAGGTAAGTGGTGAGGATGTGGAACAGTTGGTGGAGGAGCACAATGAAGAGCTAACCACTGAAGATCTGCAAGAGCTTCAACAGCAACAACATACCACAGATCGGGAAAATGGTCCAGAGGAGAAGGTGGAACAGAAATGGAAGAAGGTGCCTTCTTCAAGGATTAGGGAGATCTGTGCCAAATGGGTTGATGTGTAAGCCTTTATGGATGATTATCACCCTAAACAAGCTGTTGCAGGCAGTGTTGGCCACATGTACAATGAGAATGTGGTGTCCCATTTCAGGGATGTTTTAAAGAAACGATAGATACAGAGCTCCCTGGACAGATTTTTGTGAGAGGGATCCAGTGACTCTCAAGCTGGTCCTAGTGGCATTAAAAGAAAAGGCCAGTAACCCCAGAAAAGAACTTGTACCTGCAGTGTTAATGGAAGGGATTCCCTTTCAAACACTAGCATACTATACATCTTCTCCCTCCTTAACGATGGCGTCGGATAACGATAAATTTGGTTAGCGATACATTTTACGTCAAAATATTGACTCGGTTAATGATTGCTTCGGTTTAGAATTCGTCCCGGACGGCCGCGTGGTGCCCAGCGGGCACTCCAGGAGCGTCCCGTGTGCTATTGTTTAAAGTGAGCACCACCACCTACGCATTCATACCAGTACAGTGGACCCCGAGTATCGTAATTAATCCGTTCCAGGAGCTAGTACTTAACACGAAGTTTACGAATTGAACCATTATTTCCAAGAAATAATGTAAATACATGGTACCGACTTACGATATTTTTCATTCCCGAATGTGTTCAAGTGCCATTACAAACGAATTTATCTCCTTAAGTAATGTTGTAAAATAGACTAGTCCTTTTAGACCCAAAATTACACTTACAAAAGCAATTAAAAATAAACTTACATAAAAGGTATTTGGGGACCATCGTAAGTCGAGGTACCACTTACAATTAATCCTTTCCACAAAAATATTCATACTAAATTTAAAAAATATATATACATGGTACCCGTCTTACATGGTCCCCAAACTCACCCTTTATGTAAGTTTATTTTTTAAATGCTTTTGTAAGTGTAATTTTGGGGGTCTAAAAGGACTAGTCTATTTTACAACATTTCTTAGGAGATAAATTCGTTTGGTAATGGCATGAACAGCATTCTGAATGAAAAATATCGTAAGTCGAGGTACCACTGTATATACATTTACTTACCTTTATTGAAGAGTTGCACGATCTGGAAGGTAGAGTTGCTGATAGGGCAGGGGGTTAGTGGTTGGAAGGGAATCCCCTCCAAAAGGACTTAGGTAACAAGTCCTCTCTGGGGTTACTCCTTCTTTGGGCTTTAATGCCACTAGGACCAGCTTGAGAGTCACCAGACCCCTGCCTGGTAAAGTAACTGTCCAGAGTCCTCTGTTTCTGGCGACCCTTCAACACTTTCCTGAAGTGCAACATGGCTCTGTCACTGAAGTGGCTGCACAGAAGGCTCATTTCAGCTTGCTAGGGTGGTGTCTTTCAACAAATGTCTGCAACTCATTCCACTTTGTACACATCTCCTTAAGCACTGAAGAGGGCACCTCCTTCTGTCTCTCACCCTCCTCCTTTGAAGCAATAACCTCAGCTGTGGTCTGTTGCTGTTCCAGATGAAGCTCTTGCAGCTCTTCAGTTGTTAGCTCTACCCTGTGCTCCTCCACCAACTCTTCCACATCCCCACCACTCACCTCCAACCCCAGGCTGTTCCCCAATGCCACAATATCTTCCACAACAGGCACAGGGTCGTCAGGGTCAAGGTCAGGGTCAGCCTCAAATCCTTCAAAATCCCTCTGTTGGACACAACCTGGCCACAATGGTCTCCAAGCAGAGTTCAAAGTCCTGGAACTCACTCCCTCCCAAGCCTTACCTATAAGGCGTATGCAATGCACAATGTTGAAGTGATCTTTCCAGAACTCTCTTAGGGTCAACTCAGTGTCCGAGGTCACTTCAAAGCACTTCTGAAACAGTGCTTTGGTGTACAGTTGGAAATGACCTGCTGGTCCATGGGCTGGATGAGAGGAGTGGTGTTAGGAGGCAAGAACTTCACTCTGATGAAATTAAACTTGTCAGACAAACACTCTTCCAAGTTGTGAGGGTGAGCAGGAGCATTGTCCAGTATCAGAAGGCACTTGAGTGGCAATTTCTTTTCCAAGAGGTATTTCTTCACAGTAGGGCCAAACACTCCAGTCACCCATTCCTTGAAAATCTGTAGTGACCCATGCCTTGGTGTTAGCCTTCCAATGCACACACAAATTATTCTTGTCAACACTGTGATTCTTGAAGGGTCTGGGATTTTCATAGTGATACACCAGTAAAGGCTTCACTTTAAAATCCCCACTAGCATTAGAACAAAACATGAGAGTTAGCCTGTCTTCCATAGGCTTGTGTCCTGGCTGTGCCTTTTCCTCCTGAGTAATGTAGGTCCTGTTGGGCATTTTCTTCCAAAACAGGCCTGTTTCATCACAGTTAAACACTTGTTGGGGGAGGAATTGTTCAGCCTCTACGAACCCCTGGAATTCATGCACCAATTTTTCAGCTGCACGTTTGTCTGAGCTGGCTGGCTCACCATGTCTCACAACACTGTGTATGCCACTACGTTTCTTAAACCTGTCAAACCAGCCTTTGCTGGCTTTAAAATCACTTGCCTCACCACTGGTTGCAGGCATTGTCTTGACAAGATCTGCGTGCAACTTCCTTGCCTTTTCACAAATTATCGCCATGAAAATACTATCACCCGCTCTCTGTTTTTCATGGATCCACACCAACAACAACTTCTCAACCTCATCCACTGTTTTCGATCTATTTTTCGTTAACATATCAACCCCTTTTGCAACATTAGCTTCCTTGATCTCATTTCTCTTTGCCAGGATAGAGCTGATAGTAGAAGGGGTTTTATTGTACATCCTGGCAAGATCACTCAGACGTACGCCACACTCATATTTTTCTATAATCTCTTTCTTCAGTTCGATGGTGTTCCTCACTTTCTTTACCACAGGGGTGCCACTAGGAAGCTTCTTTGGACCCATGGTGACTTATTTCACAGTGACAGTCACTAAACCACCAAAAAAAACACCAAATGTAGTGTGAATGTTTGAAAGAGCGTGCTAGGTAATGTTCTCTCAATGGTAAACAACGCTTCACTGGCGGCGTCCTGCGTCCCGCGCAGGCGCGGAGCAGGCGGACAGGTCTAATACGTTACGAAACACGAGCCATTTTACGATTCTCGAAATAGAAAAAATCTTACGAAACTCGGGGGTCCACTGTATATTGTCATTATTCCGCTGTTTTTAGTGCTTGCAACTGCTAAAATAAGCTACCATGGGTCCAAAGAAAGCTCCTAGTGCCAGCCCTGTGATAAAGAGTGTAGCATTCATGCAGGGAGTGCAGCATTCATGCAGGGAGTGTAGCATTCATGCAGGGAGTGTAGCATTCATGCAGGGAGTGTAGCATTCATGCAGGGAGTGTAGCATTCATGCAGGGAGTGTAGCATTCATGCAGGAGTGTAGCATTCATGCAGGGAGTGATTATGCAGAGTGAGCATTCATGCAGGGAGTGTAGCATTCATGCAGGGAGTGTAGCATTCATGCAGGGAGTGTAGCATTCATGCAGGGGTAGTGCATTATGCAGGAGTGTAGCATTCATGCAGGGAGTGTAGCATTCATGCAGGGAGTGTAGCATTCATGCAGGGAGTGTAGCATTCATGCAGGGAGTGTAGCATTCATGCAGGGAGTGTAGCATTCATGCAGGGAGTGTAGCATTCATGCAGGAGTGTAGCAGGCATGCAGGAGTGTAGCAGGCATGCAGGGAGTGTAGAAGCATGCAGGGAGTGTAGCAATCATGCAGGGAGTGTAGCATTCATGCAGGGAGTGTAGCATTCATGCAGGAGTGTAGCATCTGCAGGGAGTGTAGCAGGCATGCAGGGAGTGTAGCAGGCATGCAGGGAGTGTAGCAGGCATGCAGGGAGTGTAGCAATCATGCAGGGAGTGTAGCATTCTGCAGGAGTAGCATTCATGCAGGGAGTGTAGCAGGCATGCAGGGGGAGTGTAGCAGGCATGCAGGGGTGTAGCAGGCATGCAGGGAGTGTAGCATTAAAAGAAAAAGCCAGTAACCCCAGAAAAGAACTTGCCACCTTCAGTGTTAATGGAAGGATTCCCATTCCAAACACTAGCATAGTACTATACTCCATCCTTTTCCCTCCTCCCGTCCTCCACACATCAACAACTCTTCAATAAAAGTAAGTGACATGTTATTGTACTATATTTACATGTAATTTCTTTAATGTTCAATAAATTGTGTATTATTTAATGTCAAAAAATTCTAAAAAAAAATTATTTTACTACTTTTGGAAGTCTGGGATGGATTAATTTTATTTCCATTATTTCTTATGGGGAAAATTGATTCGGTTACAGATACGCCCTCTCTGACGGATTAATAACGTTAACTGAGGTATGACTGTATATTAATTATAGTTCTACATACACAAAACAACATTATTAACAAAAATAACATTAAATACATAATAAATAAATAACATAATAATAAATAACATTTACTTACGTTAATTGAAGAGGCTTGCTGGCATCTGGAAGATAGGGAGGAGGTTAGTGTTTGGAAGGAAATCCCCTCTGTAAGGACTTCAGGTAACAAGTCCCTCTCTGGGGTTACTTCCTTCTTTGTCTTTTAATCCACTAGGACCAGCTTGAGAGTCAGTAGACCTCTGTCACACAAAATAACTGTGAAGAGTGCTTTGTTTCTGGTGCCTCTTTAACATTTTCCTGAAGTGGGACAAGGTTTTGTCATTGAACAAGTTGCAGATGTTGCTTGTTTGAGCTTGCTCAGGGTGGTGTTTTTCAACAAATGTCTGCAACTTAGTCCACATACAACACATTTCCTTAATCTCTGAAGAAGTTACTACCTCACCCTGTCCATCCTCCTGTGAATCAATTTCCTCTTCTGTCATCTGATGCTGTTCCTGATGAAGCTCTTTCAGCTCTTCAGTGGTTAGGTCTACCCTGTGCTCCTCCACCAACTCTTCCCCATCCTCACAACTCACTTCCAACCCCAGGCTGTTCCCCAATGCCACAATATCTTCGACAACAGGCACAGGGTCCTCAGGGTCAGTCTCAAATCCTTCAAAATCCCTCTTTTGAACACAATCCGGCCACATTGGTCTCCAAGCAGAGTTCAAAGTCCTGGAAATCACTCCTTCCCAAGCCTTACCTATAAGACCTATGCAATGGAAGATATTGAGGATCTTTCCAGAACTCTTAGGTCAACCCAGTGTCGAGGTCACTACAAGCACTTCTGAAACACTGCTTTGGTGTACAGTTTCTTGAAGTTAGAAATGACCTGCTGGTCCATGGGCTGGATGAGAGGAGTGGTGTTAGGAGGCAAGAACTTCACTGTTATGAAATTGAACTCATCAGACAAAAAGTCATCTAAGTTGTGAGGATGAGCAGGAGCATTGTCCAGTACCAGGACGCACTTGAGTGGCAATTTCTTTTCCAGGAGGTATTTCTTCACACTGGGGCTAAACACTCCAGTGAGCCATTCCAGGAAAATTGCCGTCGTGACCCATGCCTTGGTGTTAGCCTTCCAAAACACCACTCCTCTCATCCAGCCCATGGACCAGCAGGTCATTGCAAACTTCAAGAAACTGTACACCAAAGCAGTGGTTCAGAAGTGCTTTGATGTGACCTCAGACACTGCATTGACCCTAAGAGAGTTCTGGAAAGATCACTTCAATATCGTGTATTGCATAGGCCTTATAGGTAAGGCTTGGGAGGGAGTGGCTTCCAGGACTTTGAACTCTGCTTGGAGACCACTGTGGCCGGATTGTGTTGAAAAGAGGGAATTTGAAGGATTTGAGGCTGACCCTGACCCTGACGACCCTGTGCCTGTTGTGGAAGATATTGTGGCATTGGGGAACAGCCTGGGGTTGGAGGTGAGTGGTGAGGATGTGGAAGAGTTGGTGGAGGAGCACAGGGTAGAGCTAACAACTGAAGAGCTGCAAGAGCTGGAACTGGAACAGCATCAGACCAGAGCTGAGGTTATTACTTCACAGAAGGAGGGGGAGAGAGTGAAGGAGGTGCCTTCTTCAGAGATTAAGGAAATGTGTTCTATGTGGAGTAGGTTGCATTCATTTGTTTAAAAACACCACCCTGAGCAAGTTGAAATGAGCCATCTGTGCAACCACTTCAGTGACAGAGTCGCCAGAAACAGAGAACTGTGGACAGTTATTTCACGAGGCAGGGATCCAGTGACTCTCAAGCTGGTCCTAGTGGCATTAAAAGACCAAGAAGGGAAGTAACCCCAGATAAAGACTTGTTACCTGAAGTCATTTTGGAGGGGGATTTCCCTTCCAACCACTAACACCATGCTCCTGTCGTCCACCCTATCTTCCAGATGCCTGCAACTCTCTTCTATAAAGGTAAGTAAATGTTATTTATTAATCTGTTTTTTATTATTTAGTATGTGAATATTTTTGGGTGGAACAGATTAATTGTAATTACATTATTTCTTATGGGAAATAAGGTTTCGAATTACGAACTTTTCATGTTAAGAACTAGCTCCTGGAATGGATTAAGTTCGTTAGTCGAGGGACCACTGTATTCTCTTTTTTATGGTCTCATTTGATAGAATGGAAAACATACTACAGAAATATGGATGATTTTGATTAGTTTCATGATGAAAACGACCTTGAAATTGAGCTCAAAGTAGGGAAAATGTTTGATTTTTGCAAATGTTCAGGAGTAAACAAATCACGCCACGCGTCCAATACACATCAATTGGTGAGTCTAATATTCTTCAACAAGTGCACTGATATTATTTATACCATTTTTACAATAATGCAATAGTCTGCATAACAGTAAATCTTCTATTTTTTGAGTGAATAAAAAATCAAAATAGAAAGCAAGAGTAATATAAGAGGGGCCTAAACACGTGACTAATGAACAGATAACATCTTATTTTAGTGCCAGGAATGTCTGCATTATTTATTCTGGACCCTATTTTGAAATTGACAACTGTTTTATTTTGAATGAAATTGGCCAAATTGCCAATTTCTGACCACTTTATTGGGTAGTTGAAATCGGTAAGTTGGTGGTTTCTTGTACTCAATCGATAGAACAAATGGAGTTCTAAAGAAATAGCTATGAGTTTGGTCGACTGGAAGAATGGAATTGGCCGAAAATAGGGCTCAAAGTCGGCGAAATTGCCGATGCAAATATATCGCAGAGATCACTAACTTCGCGAGAGCGTAATTCCGTAAGTTTTCCATCAAATCTCATACTTTTGGAGTTATTACCATCGGGAAAAGATTCTCTATCATTTCATAAGAAAAAATACTTTTTTTTTTAAATTTTGCGACAACAGGAGAGCACTCAGGATTAGGAGTTGCGACAGTCAAAGGGTTAATAACTTCAAAACAGCTATGACAAACATTGACTGGCAAACAGAGATAGACAACTATTCAGATACTGACATATGTGTTAATAATTTTCTTAAAAAGACCCAATACCTCTATAATAAGCATTGCCCTAAAAAAACTAAACAGATCACAGCTCAAAGACTAAACAGTCCCTGGCTAACACCCAGCATTCTCAAATCTATTAATATAAAACACCTATATGAAAAACAGTACAGAATGGGTCAAATAACAAGAGAACAAACAAAATGTTACTCATCAAACCTAATGAGCCTGATAAGGTGGTCAAAAAAATTGTACTATGAGAACAGATTACATAACTTAAAAGGTGATATTTATAAAAAAGACCTGGAAAACCCTATCTGAAATTCTAGGAACTAAAAAGATATCCACTAACAGAACAATCAAACTAACAAAACCAGATGAACTTCTACTCCCACCTACTGAAACAGCAGATTCAATGATTTCTTCTCCACCATAGGAAAAAGCTGGCAAGCAAAATCCCCAGTTCAAACACTCCACCTAACGGTTATCTCACTGGCACCTATCCGAACACACTATTTTTAGCCCCGACCAACCCAATAGAAATCTCACTTACCATCAATACATTAAAAAACAAGGCAGGAGATCTAAATAACTTACCACCTTTTATATACAAAAAAGCTTCTCAAGTTCTCTCACCAATTATTGCAAGACTCTTTAACAAATCCATCGAATCCTCCACCTTCCCATCAATACTCAAAATAGCGAGGGTTATCCCCATACATAAAGGAGGAGATCAAACAGACCTGAATAACTATAGGCCAATATCTAACTTACCCCTTCTCTCCAAAATCTTTGAAAAATTAATTCATAGGCAGAAGTATTCCTACCTCATCTCCCACAACATACTCAACCACTGTCAGTTTGGATTCAGGACTAATAAGAATACAAATGATGATATTACACACATGCTAGAAATAATTTACACCGCTCCCGAGAAAAAGAATTCCCAGTGGAAATCTTCATTGAATTACATAAAGCTTTTGATACAGTTGACCATGATCTGTTACACCAAAATTATCACACTATGGTATAAGAGGGCACTCCTCAACTACCTAAAATCATACCTTAGCAACAGAAGCCAATATGCGTACACAAATGGAGCTAGCTCAACCATGCAAACTATTACAATAGGTGTACCACAGGGGAAATGTTCTTGGCCCACTTCTCTTTCCATTTACATTAACGACCTACCAAATGCATCTCAACTACTCAAACCCATACTATTTGCAGATGACACTACATATGTTTTCTCTCACCGAAGCCCAGACATACTAGCCAACACTGTAAATGCTGAATTGCAGAAAATATCTACCTGGATGATGACTAACAAACTTACTCTCAATATTGATAAAACCTATTCCATTCAGTTTGGAAACTGAGCTACAAATGTACCATTTAACATAATGATAAACGGGTCCCTTATCACAAAACTCACAGAGGGAAAATTCTTAGGAATCCATCTTGACAGTAGACTCAAATTTCAGACACATATACAGTAGGCCCTCATTTAGCACGGTAGTTACGTTCCTGAAAACGTCGTGTTAGCTAAAATCGTGTTAGATAATTATAAGAACTTATGGGAAAAATAGGGTTACGTTCCTGAGAGTCCCCAAAAAGCCAAACAAGTTTTTTTTCGACCAACAGATCTTACAAATATAAAAGAGAATATGTAATTGTAGTTCATTATCGTGATGTATTATGTTGTTTTTACTGCTTAAGACTACAAATGTAACAGAAATAATAGTATTTACCTTAAATTGTGGGTGCTGATGTTTGTGGATGATTGTGAAGAGAGTGGAGAGTTATGCTGTGGCCCTACTGGGCTGAGGTGGATAGTAGAGATTCTGGAACTGAAGTCGATGGTTGTACTGAGTGTCTCTAACTTTAATAAAGTCATTCAGTAAGTCAGTCCATTCAGTAAGTCAGTTAAGTCATTCAGTATCATTCAGTAAGTCAGTCAGTCAAGTCATTCAGTAAGTCAGTCAGTCAAGTCATTCAGTAAGTCAGTCAGTCAAGTCATTCAGTAAGTCAGCAGTCAAGTCATTCAGTAAGTCAGTTCAAAGTCAAGTCATTCAGTAAGTCAGTCAGTCACATTCATCAGTCAAGTCAGTCAAGTCATTCAGAAGTCAGTCGTCAGTGTCAGTCAAGTCATTCAGTAAGTCAGTCAGAGTCATTCAGTAAGTCAGTCAGTCAGAGTCATTCAGTAAGTCAGTCACAAGCATTCAGTAAGTCAGTCAGTCAAGTCATTCAGTAAGTCAGTCAGAGTCATTCAGTAACAGTCAGTCAAGTACATTCAGTAAGTCAGTCAGTCAAGTCATTCAGTAAGTCAGTCAGTCAAGTCATTCAGTAAGTCAGTCAGTCAAGTCATTCAGTAAGTCAGTCAGTCAAAGTCATTCAGTAAGTCAGTCAAGACATTCAGTAAGTCAGTCAGGACATTCAGTAAGTCAGTCAGTCAAGTCATTCAGTCAGTCAGTCAGTCAGTCAAGTCATTCAGTCAGTCAGTCAAAACATTCAGTAAGTCAGTCAGGACATTCAGTAAGTCAGTCAGTAAAGTCATTCAGTCAGTCAAGTCATTCAGTCAGTCAAGTCATTCAGTCAGTCAAGTCATTCAGTCAAGTCATTCAGTAAGTCAGTCCAGTCAGTCAGTAAGTTAGTCACACAAACTTATGTTTACATCTTTTTATGTGTACAAAGTAACACATCATTACAGCCACAGATTATGTCTTGTCTAATAGACTTAATAAATGCTTATAGCTTTTCTTGCCACTTTGAGCAACACTGGTATGCCTACTGGGTGACATGATTGCTTGGCAAATACAAGATATAGTAATTTAAAGATCAAAACACAATTCACTCTCTCTTCTTGACAAACAGCTGGCTTGACGCGTATGGAATACGAATGCTAGGATGGTGGGGTGTTGTTGGGGGAGGGGTAGCCTGGGAAGGCGGGTGGTCTCCCCAGCTGTTCCACAACATTAGCACCGGCCGCTTGAGGGAATGGTTATTTGTTTTTCTTCCTGCAAACTGTAAGTAAGTTTATTCAGGTATACACAGATACAGTTACAAAGATTAACATACATAGCAGCATATGTGTAGAGAACCTAGGATAACCCAAAGTTTGGGTTATCCTAGGTTCTCTAGGATAACACTTTGGGTTATCCTAGGTTCTCTACACATGCTGCTATGTATGATAATCAATGTAACTATCTCTATACCTGAATAAACTTACAGTTTGTGGGAAGGAAAAATAAATTCCCTTTCCTCAAAGCATGAGGATTCTTAGAGCGGTAAATAAACTTGGGCTTACACTTGAAATCACCTGATGCATTACCGCAAAGGAGCAAGGTGAAGCGATCCTTTGCTGTCTTGAAGCCTGGTGCACTTTTCTCTTGCTGACTGATATAAGTTCATGTTGGCATTTTCTTCCAGAAAACACTTGTCTTGTCAGCATTAAACACTTGTTGTGGATCATAGCCACCCTCAGTAGGACCCCCACTGACTCAGTGGTTTAACCTACCGCAGGCGACCGCACGCTCAAAATTTTCCCCCTCCAGCGAATCGCGTAATATAAGGTTTACGTCGTGTTAGATAAAAATGTGCTGCAATTCTTCAATCGCGTAATACCCAAAACGCGCAACATAAAGTCGTGCTAAATGAGGGTCTACTGTACAACAAATTTCCAAGAAAGTCTCCAAGACCGTGGGAATACTATCCAAGATACGGTACTATGTTCCACAACCAGCTCTCCTTATAGTAATAGTAATAGTAGTTTATTTGGACATGATACAAAGAGTTACAATTTGTTATGAGATGTTATGAGGTGTACATGCCAAAAGCCCCTAATATGCAGGGCATTTTGGGCAGACTTAAAATTAACTTAAAACTAAATGGTAAGAATTTTAGTAGAGAGTTTACAATATGAGTATAGTTGAGTATTTAAGCTACGAAATTTGAATAGTTTAGACTATGACATTTTGAAACATAGTTTTATGCTTTTGTCTTATTTATAAAATTAATTAAATCAGATTAAACAATATGTGTTGTAATAACAAATTATATGGTCATTAGATGAGCTACAAGGAGCACAAGGGTACATAATAAGGATACATGAGGTATAAGTTTCAACATTTGTACTATATTATATTTGGTAAACTATTTCTCATTGAGCAATTAATTAAGGGATTTTGAGGCTAAAAGGAAAGAATTATAGTAGACAGTTTACAATATAAGTATAATTGAGCATTTAACCCTTTGAGGGTCGAGAGGCCCTCTCCCAAACTTGTTCTCAGGGTCGAAAAATTTTCAGAAAAAAAAAAAAAAAAATTCTCATGAAATGATAGAATATTTTTTCCGATCATAACGCCACCTAAATTATGAAATTTAATGGAAAACTAATGGAGTTATGCTCTCGCAAAGTTAGCGGTATCGATGACATTTACTCATCGGCGATTTTGCCCAATTTGAGCCCTATTTTCGGCAAATTGCAATGTTTCAGTCTACTAAAATTATAGCTATTTCGCTAGAACTCCATTTCTTCTATCGATTGAGTACAAGAAACCGCCTATTTACCAATTGCAACTACCCAAGATAGTGGTCAGAAAATGGAAATTTGGCCAATTTCACACAAATTTCAAACAATGCCAATTTCAAAATAGGGTCCAGAATAAACAAGGCAGACACTCCTGGCACTAAAATAACATCATCTCTGTTCATTAGTCACGTCTCCAGGCCCCTCTTACATTACTTTTGCTTTCCATTTTGAATTTTTATTCTCACAAAAAAAATAGAAGATTTACTGTTATGTATACAACTGCATCATTGTAGAAATGGTATAAATAATATCAGTGCAATTGTGCAAGAATATTAGACATGCCAGTTGATGTGTATTGGACGCATGGCGTGATTTGTTTACTCTTGAACATCGACAAAATCGAACATTTTCACTACTTTGCGCTCAGTTTCAAGGTACTTGTCATCGTAAAACCAATCAAAATCATCTCCATTTCTGTAATATATCTTTCATTCTATCGAATGAGACCAAGAAAACCAGAATACAACCACAAATACCATACGAAAATACACCCAAAAATTCGCTGTTTTAAACAAAAAAAACGGTCGGAGTTTATTTTTTCTCATTATGCACTGTGTGCTCCAGGATTTTTTTATACTGCGCACACTGACCATGCACTAGAATTTAGGCGTACAAGTATGTGACCGACCCTGGCTGCAATGACGTACTAGTACGGGGCCGACCCTCAAAGGGTTAAGCTATGAAATTTTAACATAATTTGAGCATGACATTTTTGATACATAATAGTTTTATAATTTTGGATCATTTTCAGTTTTATATGTCTACATACTAGAATTATTACATCAGATTAAACAAATTAAATCAATAATTTGTTTTGCAATACAGTGGACCCCGAGTTTGAAAGGTTCTTACTTCGTAAACATTGTGTTT
>WNWK01042046.1:0-16159 GCA_009830355.1 Cherax destructor | reverse complement strand
ACAGTAGGTATATTATCAAAGATACCCCTATTATGTGCCTCCCAGCCCCATTACTATATCATTCTCTTATCTACCCTTATCTCCCCCTATGGAATCTGTGCATGGGGCTCAACAACATTAAATCACCTTAGACCACTCATAACCCAGAAAAAGGCTGCAGTCAGGATGATAACAAATTCCCCTCTAGACACCCCTTCCCCACCTATATTCAGAACCTTAAAACCCACCAAAAAAATATTATCCTATTCATTTTTCTACATACATAAAACTCTACATGCTAATATTAACCCCCCAGAATTCCCCTCAACAACTTTTTTAGGCCCCACGAACATGACACAAGACACAGATCACTATTTGCATCCCCCGAGTCCATACTAACCAATGTAAAAATTCTATGCACAAAAAAAAGGGCCCCAAAATCTGGAATTCATTCCAGTAAATATAAAAGTTAACCTTGTCGGAAAATCAATTCAAGACTCTTCTAAAAAAGTCACCTACTCACCCTATACTAAATACTCATACTGTAACAAACTTCCAAACCCAATATTATTTTATTTAAAGGAAGATCTCTTTTTGTTTATTTCATCCTCCTTAACACTTGTTGCAATCCCCTTATCATCATATTGTCATTTAAAATCTTATAGTATCATCTTTTTCTTAATTTGAAATAAAATATATACCTAGATGAAACTCAAAAAAAAACTATTTCTAGTATTGTTATTATACAAATTTTTAGCATCAACATACTGAAATTTTGGGAAATAAATTCTACAACTAGATTAAACTCAACCAATTTCTCTTGTATTGTCTTTAAATAGTATGTATAACCATTTAATAATTTAAATAATATAGAACTAGAATAAACTCAATCAATTTCTTTAGCATTAAGTACTTAGTGAATAAGTCTCTAGAATAAACCCCCCTAATCCCTTGGCATGCCAGTGGCTCTCCTTGCATTACAGTTTTATAATTGTATTATTTTTTGTTCCTTTTTTAATTTTTTAAAATGTTGAAAAAAAATTTTATTATTATTATTATTTTTAAACGAATGAAAAATTTTTAAAGGGATTTTAAATTCCCCCTTCTCCCCAAAATCTTTAAAAAATTAATTCATAGACAAATATATTCCTACCTCACCTCCAACAACGTACCCCAACCACTGTCAATTTGGATTCAGGCCTAAAAAAATACAAATAATGCCATTATAAAATGTTAGAAATAATTTACCCGCCCTTTGAAAAAAAAAGAAATCCCAATGGGAATCTTCATTGATTTACGTAAAGTTTTTTGATACAGTTGACCATGATCTTTACCAAAATTATCGCACTATGGTAAAAAAGGAACCCCCTAAACTACCTAAAATCATCCTTAACAAAAAAATATGTGTACACAAATGGGCAAGCTCCACCGCGCAAACTATTACCGTGGGGTTCCACGGAAGTTTTCCCTTGGCCCACTATTTCTCTTTTACTTTAAACCCGACCTACCAAATCCCATCTCAACTACTCAAACCCATACTTTTTGCAGATGACACTACATACGTTATCTCTCACCCAAGCCCAGACACTAGGCCAACACTGCAATTACTGAATTGCAGAAAATATCTACCTGGATGATGACCAACAAACTTACTCTCAATATTGATAAAACATATTTTATCCAGTTTGGAAACAGAGCTACAAACGCACCACTTAACATAATGATAAACGGGTCCCCTATCACAAAACTCACAGAGGGAAAATTCTTAGGAATCCATCTTGACAGTGGCCTCAAATTTCAGACACATATACAACAAATCTCCAAGAAAGTCTCAAAGACCGTGGGAATACTATCCAAGATACGGTACTATGTTCCACAACCAGCTCTCCTTACCCTATATCACTCACTCATTTACCCCTACCTCACCTATGGAATCTGCGCATGGGGCTCTACATCAATAACTCATCTCAGACCATTAATAACACAACAAAAGGCAGCAGTTAGAATGATAACAAATTCTCACTCCAGGCAACATACTCCACCAATATTCAAAAACCTAAACTTACTCACCATACAAGACATCCATATTTTTTACTGTGCCTATTACATACATAGAACACTCTATGCAAATATTAACCCACCACTCAAACTTCTCCTTACTAATTTTAACAGGACACATGACCATAACACTAGACACAGATCACTCCTCGATGTTCCCGTGTCCACCTAACACTATGTAAAAACTCAATGCATATAAAAGGCACGAAAATTTGGAATTCATTACCTGTTATTGCCAAAGAAACCCTACCTGTACCCCAATTCAAAACGATGCTAAAAAACCACCTTCTCACCCAAAGCTAATTGCTCCATATCAAACATTCCCAGCAAAGTAGAATAATCACTTAACGTAAAAACCTGACTAATCAATTGAATGTAATGTATGAATGAACGAATGAATGAATGTAAAACCTGTTATGAATAATACATACTTAGCTAATTATTTCCACAACACTTACATTATAATGACCACGTAAACTAACTGCAATGCAATTAATTGTTTTAAATTGTTATCTCACTCAATTAGTTGCATTGCTACAATAAACTGCTACAATTAATTGATATGTTCAACTTATATTCAAACTTTATAACTTAGATATGCAACTTTACTTATTTTATAAATTATCAACTATAACTTTTTATTATTTTATTATTATTATTGCTTTAATTTGTTTAATCTGATTTAATTAATTTTATAATGAAGACAAAAGTACAAAACTATGTTTAAAAAATGTCATGTCTAAACTATGTTCAAATTTCATAGCTTAAATACTCACCTTTACTCATTGTAAACTATCTACAAAAATTCTTACAATTTAGTTTTAAGTTAATTTTAAGTCTGCCCAAAATGCCCTGCATACTAGGGGCTTTTGGCAGGTACACCTCATGTAATCTCAATAACCAAATGTAATTCTTTGTATCATGTCCAAATAAACTATTATTATTATTATTATTATTATTATTATTATTATTATTATTATTATTATTATTATTATTATTAGTTTGATATCTTTATTATGCACCCCATACCCATCCGGTGGGCGGTAGTCAAAAGATTACAGAGGTACATAATGGGTCCAGGTACTGGACCCCAAAGTTTTGATAGCTGAGCAAGTTACAAAGGTAATGAACTCACAAGTTACAAAGGTAATGAACTCACAAACTTGTTAACACTGACCAGTCACAATTGTGTAGCATATTTGCCAGTGTTTCTTTACTGTAGTTTCTAGTTGACCTAATTTTTATTGTCCCGTGTAGGCCTATCCATTCCCTAGTGATTTTCCTGGTACAGTAAATGATGAAATGATCACTAAGACCTGTGGTAATGACGCCTGACTGACTAATGTTCTCAGGGCGGTTACAAAGTATGTGGTCAATTAGGGTGCCTAAGAACTGTGTGATCGGGGCATTACAATGTAATTTGTTCTTGATTTTAACCATGTATGGACGTGTTTATAATGCATTACCTTTGTAACTTGTCATGAGTGTGACCAGCTCTACCTGGAGCTCATTACCTTTGTAACTTGGTCATAATTGTGACCAGATCTAGTTCATTACCGCTGTAACTTGCTCAGCTATCAAAACTTTGGGGTCCAGTCCCTGGACCAATTATGTACCTCTGTAATCTTTTGACTACCGCCCACAGGATGGGTATAGGGTGCATAATAAACATATTAAACTAAAACGGGGTTTGTGTATTAATTAGTTGAGTGTAACTATTTAAATCCAGAATTTGCTTATACCTTTTACATAGCCCGTTATTTTCCTGTTGAAAACAGATATTGAAGTCTTCCAATATTACTGTCTCGCCATTATTATCAAGTCCGGACAAGACTCTCGGAAAGTCCTCTAAGAACTGGTCATGGGTGGGAGGGCGATAACTAGATCCTACTAAGATGGGTTTGGTCTTGGGTAGCAACACTTCAAACCATAGAATCTCCAGTTTATTGTCATTTAAATCAGGTCTTGGATTATAGGCTAAGTCGTTCCTTATGTAGGCACATACCCCACCACCTTTTCTATTTCTATCTAAGCGTTTTATATTGTAACCTTCTATTTTGACCTCGTCGTCAGTCACTGTATCATCCAACCAGGATTCCGAGATGGATATAACTGCCGCTCTAGTTCTGTTAGCTAGAATCCTAATCTCTGCCAATTTTGGAAAAAGTGATATTGCGTTGACATGAATAAAGTGAAGGCCTGTTTTCATAAAACAATCATAATCATCAATATATGGCAAGGGGTCATTAGCATTAAAAATAGGTAAATCAATGTCATCATTGCTAAAGGGTAACTGTGCCAAAGTGCATTTGTTACAAACAAAATGAAATCTGGCACCATTACCATAATCGAACACACATCCATTATGCACCCACCCCATACACATTTTACATACGGTAAGTTTACTGTTCTTCTTTCGTACCTTTGTACAGTGTATACATATGTCTGGTGGTGTCTGAGATATTAAGAATGGTTCTATTGTCTCACATTGACCTATCTGTGCATTACATATAGAGTTAAGGTTATCATTACTAGCTACTAGACCGTCATTATCACCGTGACTTATCTGTCTGTTTTGCACCTGAACCATAGATTGAGGTCCTGGATTAGTATGGATATCACCCCTTAGTTGCACCACTATAAAAGCTGTGCACCATTGTTTTTGTTTGGATATGTGGGGTTGCCATACCTTGCTGCGATAGTGGCACTTACGTTTCTGGTATGATGGCCACTGTTGGGCTTTCACTTTCCAGGGAGCTATCACCCCCATTCACCTTTTCCAGACCCCATGACTGATTTCCTTCTTCAGAGAATTGTAGTATAATGATAAACATAATTATGGCAGCCTGAACCCCTCTTACGCCAGCCATGGTCACTATCACTTCACAACAAAAATTTGTTTTCCTTTCTTTATTTTTTTTTTAATAAAAAGAAACCACTGATCCTATCAGACACCTAGCAATGGCCTAGTAGCTACTCTAGAAAACACCACTGATTACTAGTAAATTTCTTGTTAACACATACCCCCTCACCCCTTACTTATCCCCTTACTTGAAACTCCCTTCACTCCTCACTTCACAGTCCGGCTTCATCTATCACACTTCTAGCTCATTTTCATCCTGGCAGGGTAAAAAAAAGAAAGGTTTTAATCAGTGGCGGTGTCCTTCCAAAACCTCATCAATCCCATTTAGCGGGGCTCGTCGTTGTTGACTGGTTCTCGCAGAGTTGATGTGTCAGACATTTTTAAAAGCAGTGAGGAAAAAAACGGCCACTGCCCCTGACAGATTCCTTGGAGTTTTGTCGTTAGATTTGGCGTTTTCTCCTATGTTTCCCTCCTAATGTACACTGGTCATTAATATGGAAGTCAGCTATTGAAAAAATATCCTTGGCTAATCCACTTTCTTCCCACCTTTAGCACTGAGGGAAAGAACCGTCGCTATAACCTGTTTCCTTGGAGTTTGTTTAGTAGATTTAGAGGTTTCTGCTGTGCTTCCCTCCCATTAACACTGGTGCAGTTGATATAATGGTCAGCTACTGTCAGTATGGTTAGAACGTCGCTTCATAGTTGCACGTCTGGCAGTAGCTGGTGATTGAATGCCAGTCAGCCATGTTTAAATGTTCACTTCCCCCCCTCACCTGGCACTGACTAACCCTCACCTGGCACTGACTAACCTTCACCTGGCACTGACTAACCCTCACCTGGCACTGACTAACCCTCACCTGGCACTGACTAACCCTCACCTGGCACTGACTAACCCTCACCTGGCACTGATTAACCCTCACCTGGCACTGACTAACCTTCACCTGGCACTGCACTACTCTACACTACAGACCTGTCAGTTTCCTTGTACTTTTGTTGATTAGGTTTTTCCCTTGTGTTGACTTCACATTGAACACTGTGCAGTTGATATTGAGTCAGTTACTTCAGTGTGGTGGAAAACGTTGCTTCCTGGTTGTACGTCTGGTAGCGGGTCTGGTTGTACGTCTGGTAGCAGGTCTGGTATTTGAATGCCGGTCTTCTCTTTTGGTCATATTTGGTCCATTTTGCTGTAGTCACCGTCAGTTTTCTTGTCACTGTAAGTTCCTTGTATGTTGTTGCAACAGTTCTTGCAACTAGGCCATCACTGTAGTCTCCACGGCCCAGGGAAAGGCAAAATATAGGAGCTGCCTGGGTGATGACCCAGGCTGTTGCTGCCACACAACGCAATACCCTGATGAAAACAAAGCATCAACCACTCAGTCTCTCGTCAGTTTTCGTTCGTTAAGCATCGTTCGTTAAGCATCGTTCGTTAAGCCTCGTTCGTTAAGCATCGTTCGTTAAGCATCGTTCGTTAAACATCGTTCGTTAAGCATCGTTCGTTAAGCATCGTTCGTTAAGCATCGTTCGTTAAGCATCGTTCGTTAAGCATCGTTCGTTAAGCATCGTTCGTTAAACATCGTTCGTTAAGCATCGTTCGTTAAGCATCGTTCGTTAAGCATCTTTCGTTAAGCATCGTTCGTTAAGCATCGTTCGTTAAGCATCGTTCGTTAAGCATCGTTCGTTAAGCATCGTTCGTTAAGCATCGTTCGTACAAGCTTGGTGAAACTTTTTGGTATTTCATTATTATTCTGTGGTGTTTTTTCAATATTTTTATTGAAAATAAAAAGTATTCATGTCCCCAAAAAACGAGTAGTGATCCAAACAAACCTAAAAAAAAAAGTGGGAACGACAATTTTTTTATATATTTTATTTAAAAACATATATGTACAAAAAATAGTAAACCATGACTATATGATGCCATGAAAAGAAACAAAAAAATCACAAACAAACATCACTATACAATGTATTAAAAACAGCACAGTATACCGTCACATACAGTGCCACATACAGTGCCACATACAGTGCCACATACAACCGGTCACCGTTCTTTCATTATCAAACATTCCCAACAAAGTAGAATAATCACTTAAATGTAAAAACCTGATTAATCATTTAAATGTAAAAACCTGTTATGAATAATACATACTAAGCTAACTGTTTCTATAACATTTACATTATAATGACCACGTAAACTGTAACTGCAATGCAATTAATTGTTTTAAATTGTTATCTCACTCAATTAGTCGCATTGCTACAATTAATAAATTATTATGTTCAACTTATATTCAAACTTTATAACTTAGATACACAATTATTTTTTTATTTTTTAATTTTTTTTTTTATTAACACATCGGCCGATTCCCACCAAGGCAGGGTGGCCCGAAAAAGAAAAACTTTCATCATCATTCACTCCATCACTGTCTTGCCAGAAGGGTGCTTTACACTACAGTTATAAAACTGCAACATTAACACCCTCCTTCAGAGTGCAGACACTGTACTTCCCATCTCCAGAACTCAAGTCCGGCCTGCCGGTTTCCCTGAATCCCTTCATAAATGTTACTTTGTCACACTCCAACAGCACGTCAAGTATTAAAACCATATGCCTCCATTCACTCCTATCAAATACGCTCACACATGCTTGCTGGAAGTCCAAGCCCCTCGCACACAAAACTTCCTTTACCTCCTCCCTCCAACCTTTCCTAGGCCGACCCCTACCCCGCCTTCCCTCCACTACAGATTTATACACTCTCGAAGTCACTCTGTCTCGTTCCATTCTCTCTACATGTCCAAACCACCTCAACAACCCCTCCTCAGCTCTCTGGACAATCGTTTTGGTGATCCCGCACCTCCTCCTAATTTCCAAACTCCGAATTCTCTGCATTATATTCACACCACACATTGACCTCAGACATGACATCTCCACAATTATACTTATTTTATAAATTATCAACCATAATTTTTTACCATGTAGTCTACTATTAATTAATCTTAAGAATGCCCGCAATGCACAGCATATTATTGACTTTTGGCATGTACACCTCATTTATACCTATGTATCATTGTATCATGTCTACCTAACTATGAATGATTGTACCATGTCTAAATAAATTATTATTATTATTATTATTATTATTATTATTATTATTATTATTATTTCAAAGGTGTTATAAAACTTCACCTGAACTTACAAAATGGTAATAAAAACATACTAAGAACATATAAACAAAAACCTAACCATGATAATAACAAGGAGGCTGCACTTCACCCGATATACAGCATGTAAGACTTCCCTTCCTACTATACAGCACATACAAGTTAACACTACGACACCCATTCACATGGCTTACAAAGAAAACCTAAAAAATATATATAAATCTAACCCTACACATACTAAATTTATAAAAAAAAAAATCCTAAATGACAATTTTTTTTTGTTTTATATGTTTTTTTTAAGATAGAACTCATTATACAAGGATACAACTTCATGATCAAGGGCATACATAACCCTTAACCACAAAACAGTGTGATATCTGACAAAAAAATCACCAAACCTCCAATTATTCTAAAATAGTATGGATATGAAAGACTTCCCACCGAGAGGGCTATCGCTTGTAATCCTAACCAAAGTCAGGTCACAATGATTTAGGATGTCAACTAAAAATAAAATATTTATGCCCCTTTTACAAAAAGGGCACATATGTCGTGATCCGCCCTACATTATTTCTGAATTGAAAGTCTATGTGCCACAGGGCGTCATCACATACCTAACCCTATTTGACTCAAAACATAACCTACTCATACCCACAGGTGTATATACATAAAAGAGAAAGAAAAAAAGTTAACATCTTATACAAAATGATCCAAGTCACATACTTAACTATGTACATTCATATAACTTACAATATTCTAAAACACATAATTACCATCTAACATATCTCTTTCAAAACAAAAGAAATGTCTAACCTTACATGATGTAATGCAAACCCCCTTGAAACATAGTTTATCAGTAGTAGAACATGGTAAGGCCAAAACAGGTACCTAAAACTCCTGAAATCGGACATGGCACACATAGTACAGAGGCAGAACCTTACTGAACCAATTCTGAAAAAAACATAGTGACCCCTGCACTTCAGAAGGCCCCCTTTGTCTGCCCCTGACCCTAAACCGTCATCAGTCTGTCAAGAACCACAAAAAAAAAAAAACACAAACTAAGCCCAATCACTCACTCCTTGCAGACCCAAACCTTTCCTAATATAAGGCTTATGTCATCCGTCACCTCCCCCCACCTTACTGCCCCGCTGCCTCATGCACTACAGCTGTACATCCACATTCACATCTGCCACTCTTGCTCACCCCACACTCTACCCCCTCCCAGCCCTACCACTTCCCAATCAAACCAAATAAACCTATCAGAAAGTCCAGTACTACCCTGTACTACCCTGCCCCCAACCTTATCATACCCTCTACAGTCAGATTTCGATAACCCACAGGAAAACATTTCTCCCACACCCTCCCATATAATAGCCTATTCCTGCATACCGAATGGTACATGCTCACCGCAAGTGCCCTCACCCTACCATCCCCCCTCACCTCCCTCATACCCCATGAAACATACAAAAAATATGCCACCACATACCTCACAGCCCGCCTAACATACTTGGTTACTCCCCCCACATCAAAACTCAAAGCCCTCAAGATCGATATGTTACCCCCCACCCTGAAAAGACCCACAACAACCAGTCCCTTACTGCCCTCAAAGTTTCACAAAAGTAAACAGCATGAAAACTGTCTCCTCCTCCCCACATCTCGAACAATTCCCCGCACCTACTAGTCCCATCCTATACAACACAGACCTTGAAGCTAAAATCCCCAACAAGAATCTATATACCAGTTCACGTACCTTCGGCTTTAACCTCATCTTAAGAAAGCCCTCCCAAATGCCCTCCAATCATATATTGGGTAGATCTCCACCCCTGTACCACCTCCCCTGTCTACCAACCCTCCCTAACCTGCTTACATCGACTCTCCTCGCGTCTCGTAATGCAAATAAAAAGCGCAGCATACCTTCACACTCCAGTAACTCCTTTCCTACCCACCATTTCCGCACATCCTCCATAACTGCTCCCACTCTTATACCCCTCTCCCCCCGTCGAGTTGTGAGTTGTCAGTGAACGATTACAACAACATAAGACCTTTTATCATCCAGTCAACCATAGTGAAAAACAGCATCGTTTTGATGGAGGTAGAAAAAATCTAGAAAAGCTAAACACAGTATAGTGATCTATAAATGCCTAAAACTCAGAGTCGTAAAACAGGGTGCCAGAGGTACGGCCGTTCATCATAGTAAAAGCTGCCAAAAGCCCCGGGTTTTTTCTCAAACACGCAACTTATACCTTTTGTATTAAACTGATCATTATTACTCTGTTAAATCATCTTCCAGTGGTCTGTCTCATGTAGCCCAAATAATCCCTACAGGATTCATTAAAATAAGTGAACCAATGACCGGATTCAAAGCTGGAAGTTCTAGGCGCCCTAACACCCAAACGGATTCGTTGAAGAAGAAAATAAGGCATCCTCGACCGGATTTAATAAGCCTATCTAATTTATTAACCTTCTTCAGTAAAGCTTTTGAGGCTGTTGATCACGATAAAGAATTCGATATTGTTTATTTAGACTTTAGTAAGGCTTTTGATAGAGTACCGAACCGGAGACTGTTAAAGAAAGTGGCAGCTCATGGCATTGGTGGAAAAGTGCTGTCATGGATCGAGTCATGGCTCACCAATAGGAAGCAGAGAGTGTGCATAAATGGGGTTAAATCTGAATGGGGACTTGTAACAAGGGGTGTTCCACAGGGATCAGTCTTAGGCCCGTTGTTATTTATAATATATATCAATGACCTTGACGAGGGAATTACTAGTGATATGAGCAAATTCGCCGACGACGCGAAGATAATTAGGATAATTGATTCAAACATAGATGTCATAGAACTTCAGGAAGATATAGACAACTTAATTCGTGGTCAGAAAAGTGGCAGATGCAGTTCAATGTAGATAAATGCAAGGTTCTGAAGCTCAGGAGTGTCCATAACCCAAGCACTTATAACTTAAATAACGTAGAACTTAGCCATACAGATTGCGAGAAGGACTTGGGGGTGATGGTAAGCAGCAACCTTAAACCAAGACAGCAATGCCTAAGCGTACGTAATAAGGCAAATAGATTACTGGGATTTATATCAAGAAGTGTTAGCAACAGAAGTCCAGAGGTTATATTACAGCTTTATACATCATTAGTAAGGCCTCACCTAGATTACGCAACTCAGTTCCGGTCTCCATATTACAGAATGGACATAAATTCGTTAGAAAACATTCAGTGTAGAATGACTAAAATAAAACATAGCATTAGAAATCTTCCTTACGAAGAAAGATTGAAGACCCTTACATTACATTCACTTGTAAGACGTAGAATGAGGGGAGACATGATCGAGGAATACAAGTGGAAAATGGGTGTTAACAAAGGGGATATAAATAAGGTCTTGAGGATATCTCTCCAAGAGAGAACCCTCAATAATGGATTCAAGTTAGATAAGTTTAGATTTAGAAAGGATATAGGAAAGTATTGGTTTGGAAATAGGGTAGTTGATGAGTGGAACAGTCTGCCTAGTAGGGTTATTGAAGCTAGGACCTTGGGTAGTTTCAAATTTAGGTTGGATAAATTCATGAGTGAGAGGGGTTGGATTTGAATGGGACTCGCGCATGAGTGGGTAGAATTGTCAAAGCTTATTTCTTGGGTAGCATTGAAAATTGGGTTGAGCAAATATTCTGTTAGTGGGACGGATTGTGAAGGACCTGCCTAGTATGGGCCAACAGGCCTGCTGCAGTGTTCCTCCTTTCTTATGTTCCTATATTCTTATGTTAGGTGGCCTTATCAAACACCCAAACAATAACTTAAAGCGGTAAGATTGTCTTAAACACTTACACATGCAAATAAAATAGATACGATACAAATAGACAGATCACCACTTCAGGAAGTTATTAGTAGTCTGCAACCAAACAAACAAACGTTCTACTGGATGGATTACATGCAACTTCTGTGGTAAATGGAGCCACGCCCCTTGTGCAGGTATTCAGGAATCAACTACACGAGATATTAAACCAGGGAAGTGTTTTTGGGTATGCCCAAATGAAACCGAACTGTGGAAAATAATAACATTGATATTAAAAGATGACAACATCAAACTGGCCTTCATAATAAACATGACAGCATTCTATAACAGTTGGGAAAATTAAAAATCTGGGCCAGATGGTGCTATCGTCCCTGATACAAATGTTGTCCTTTTAGACAGTAACTGTAAGAATGGAGAAATAAATGATGGTGGCCTGAAGGGGAACAGGAGCTCTAGTGGGGAAACAGGCATAGAAAAGGACATACAAAAACCAATGTTACAAACTAGCAATACCACGGTAGATAGTAAACAAAGGGATGCCCCGGGAAATACTGAAGATAAATTACCAGAAACGACTGATGAAGGCTCCATTGTTAGCACTAGTGCCGAAGATAGAAATGAGACAGGAATACACGCACCAGTAGGGAATACAATAGGGAACACAGTCACAAAAAACAAGGCAAACATAAACCAGGCCTATGCAAATATTATGCACTTAGCATCTGCAGGCATGGAATATCTGGGAAAACAGATGGGACATGCAATTTCGACCACCCCAGAAAATGCCATGCACATATAGCAACAGGAAAATGCAACCTCCCTTCTATAAGCTTTTCCACCCTGAAATGTGTCACTCATCAGTTCAGGAAAAACAGTGCTATAACCTATATTGCCAGGCACACCACCTAAAGGGTACAAGACGACACAGAACATCCAGACCATTGCAAAACCTAGGTAGCCACAGCCACTCCAGAGAGAGAGTTTTTTTTTTAGCGCCAGGAAAGGAAAACAGCTGGCAGGAAATGACAGAAATCGTACACCAACTGCAATCATTTCTGAAGTGGAATCACAGTCAATGGCCTCCACTCCAGAACAACAGATATTAGTGCCAGGTAAAAGACCCTCCCCATACCACCAATACCACCAATCCTAACCCTTTCATCTTTGCAAATATACAGGGTCTAAAGCCAGCAACAAACAACAAAATACCTTACATCCGTGGACTGCTTACAGAGTCAAATGCTATGTTTGCGGCTTTCACAGAGACCCACATAAAGGATCACTTGGACAATGAAATATGGATCCCCGGGCTACAACCTATACAGATGTGACAGAGTGAACAGGCAAAAGGAGGCGGTTGGCCTGTATATCACAGTCACTTATATGCTCAGAACTACTAAATGCCTCAAATGATGTAGTTAAAGTTTTAGCAGTAAATATTGAGAATCAAAACCTGGTCATCGTGCTTGTATACAAGCCCCGGATACAACATCCCAACAATTCCAGGAACAGCTTCTGAAAATTGACCACTGTCTGGAAAACCTTCCAGCTCCTGCCCCCAACATCTTGCTTTTGGGGGGATTTGAACCTAAAGCACCTAAAATGGAGGAACATTGCAAACAATGTGGCAGCAGAGATAACACCAGGAGGCAGCTCAGATGAAAACTCGCACACACGAACTTTTAAATCTCTGCACCAAATTCGCCTTAAACCAGCAAATAATAGAGCCTAAAAAAATTAGAGAATACTTTGGACCTCATCTTCACCAACAATGATGATCTGATACGAAATGTCATCATATCAAAAACAATATACTCAGATCACAACAGATAGAGGTCCAGACATGTATGCGGGGCCCCAGACCGAAAAAATGTGATATGTTGCGAGAGAGCCTAAGCTTCACAGATCCTAACCCTATGTCTAGAACAAATTAACTCTGTAATCTTGAGGTTTGCTCAAGGCAAATTCCCTTAAGGAAAAGGAGAAGATGTAAACTAGAAACAGAGAGGCGCCCCCTATACAGGCAAAGGCAAAGAATAACAGAGCGACTACAAAAGCCACTATATCTGAAATACATAGGGATACACTGGTCAGAGAATCTTACAGGAATCAAGAAACGGGGAAGAACTAAAAGCCATAAAGAAAATTGAAAGAAACCCAAAGTATTTCATTTCTTATGCAAAATCAAAGTCGAGAACAACATCAGTATTGGGCCCCTACTTAAACAGGATGGGTCTACAAGATGACAGCAAAGAAATGAGTGATCCTAAAGTCCCAGTATGACTCAGTTTTTAGCGAGCCGCTAACCATCCTGAAAGTCGAAGACCTAAATGAATTTTTATGAGAGTGCCACAGAACTTTGTAGACGCAAGCCTATCTGACATTACCCTGACGCCAAATGACTTCGAAAAGGCGATAAATGACATGCCCATGCACTCCGCTCCAGACCCAGACTCATGGAACTCCGTGTTCATCAAGAACTGCAAGAAGCCCCTATCACGTGATTTTAATGTCCTATGGAGAGGGAACATGGACACTGGGGTTGTCCCGCAGTTACTAAAAACAACAGACATAGCCCCACTCCACAAAGGGAGCAGTAAAACAATAGCAAAAAACTACAGACTAATAGCGCTAACGTCCCATATCATAAAAATATTTGAAAGTGTTCTAAGAAGCAAAATCGCCACTCATCTAGATACCCATCAATTACACAACTCAAGGCTGCCAAAGCCACTCCAGAGAGAAAGGTTTTTTAGCGCCAGGAAGAAAAAAAAGCTGGCAGGAAATGACGGAAATCGTACACCAACTGGAGAGAATTCCAGGGGTCAACGCCCCCGCGGCCCGGTCTATGACCAGGCCTCATGTTGGACCAGAGCCTGATCAACCAGGCTGTTACTGCTGGCCGCACGCAGTCCAACGTACGAATCACAGCCTGGCTGGTCAGGTACCGACTTTAGGTGCCTGTCAAGTGCCAGGAAAAAAAAGAACCCCCATACCACCAATCCGACAGCATTTATCTTTGAAAATATACAGGGTCTAAAGCCAGCGATGAACAACAAAATACCTTACATTCGTGGACTGCTTACAGACTCAAATGCAATGTTTGCGGCTTTCACAGAGACCACATAAAAGATCACTTGGACAATGAAATATGGATCCCGGGCTACAACCTATACAGATGTGACAGAGTGAACAGGCAAAAAGGATGGGGAGGGGGGTTGGCCTTATATCACAGAGTCACTTATATGCTCAGAACTACTAAATGCCTCAAATGATGTTGTTGAAGTTTTAGCAGTAAATACCGAGAATCAAAACCTGGTCATCGTGGTTGTATATAAGCCTCTGGATGCAACGTCCCAACAATTCCAGGAACAGCTTCTGAAAATTTACCACTCTCTGGAAAACCTTCCAGCTCCTGCCCCCAACATCTTCCTCCTAGGCGACTTCAACCTAAGGCACCTAAAATGGAGGCATATTGCAAATAATGTGGTAGCAGAGATAACACCAGGAGGCAGCTCAGATGAAAACTCGCTCACACATGAGCATTTAAATCTCTGCACCAAATTCACCTTAACAGCAAATAATAGAGCCTACAAGATTAGAGAATACGCTGGACCTCATCTTCACTAACAATGATGATCTGATACGAAATGTGATCATATCAAAAACAATATACTCAGATCACAATATAATAGAAGATCAGACATGTACGCGGGGAGCCCCAGACTGACAAAATGTGATCAGTCGCGATGGGGCCTTCACTAAATTCAACTTCAATAACAAAAACATAAGGTGGGACCAAGTAAACCAAGTCCTAAATTATATAAACTGGGAAGATAGCCTAAACATCTCAGATCCTAACTTATGTCTAGAGTAAATTAACTCTGTGGCACTTGAGATTTCCTCAAGATAATTTCCCTTAAGGAAAGGAAAAGATGTAAAATAGAAGAAAGGCACTCCCTACAGAGGTGAAGGCAAAGAATAACAGAGGAGCTACAAGAGGCCAATATATCAGAAATACGAACTGAGACACTGGTCAGAGAAATAGCAAACATCAAACTAAAACTGAAGGAATCTTACAGGAATCAAGAAACGCAGGAAGAACTAAAGCTATAAATGAAATTGAAAGAAACCCAAAGTATTTCTTTTCTTATGCCAAATCAAAGTCGAGAACAACTTAAGCAATCATGATGGGTCCTACACGGATGACAGCAAGGAAATGAGTGAGCTACTAACATCCAAGTATGACTCAGTTTCTAGCAAGCCGCTAACCAGACTGAAAGTTGAAGACCTAAATGATTTTTTTATGAGAGTGCCTC
>WNWK01042045.1:0-16159 GCA_009830355.1 Cherax destructor | reverse complement strand
CGCACTTGCTGGCGGGATTGTTTCTACCATCACCTCTGCTTCCTCTGAGTGCAGTCTGGAAAAAGTATGGAAACTGAGTGGTAAATACTCTCCCGACCTGGCTCCTGTTCTTCAGGTTGCCGGTGTTGATATCGCAAACCCTCTTGACATTGCCACCGAAATTGGTAATTATCTTGTCTGTATCTCTCATGGGCTTCATATATGCCCCTCGTTTTGTTCCTCAAAGTCTGCCAGAGAGTTAGAGCCCTTAAACTTTTCTTCTATCAGAAGAATCTTATAATGTACATTTTACACTTTGGAACTGAAGGCAACACTCTCCACTTGCCGATCATCGGCAGCTGGGCCTGACGGCATTCATATTCGTATACTACAACTTTTACATCAGTCAGCCCTTGCAGTCCTCTTACAACAATTTAATTTTATTTGGTCACAAGGGAGTTCTTCCCCAGTTGAGGAAATCTGCCATTGCTCTCCCTTTCCGCAAACCGGGTACTACGGGACATGATGCCTCCCACTACCGTCCCATTGCTCTTACCAGTTCAGTTTGCAAGGTGATGAAAAGTCTGGTAAATAGACGTTTGATGTGGTATTTAGAGAGACACAATAGTCTCTCCACTAGTCAATATGGCTTTTAAGGGTCGTTCTACCATTGATCCCTTACTATAATAATAATAATAATAATTTATTTAGACATGATACAATGTTGAACTACATAGTTAGGTATAAATGAGGTGTACATGCCAAAAGCCCCTAATATGCTGAGCATTGTGGGCATTCTTAAGATTAATTAACATGTAGAATACATGGTAAAAAATTATGGTTGATAATTTACAAAATAAGTATAGTTGTGTATCTAAGTTGTAAAATTTAAATATAAGTTGAACATAATTTATTAATTGCAGCAATGCAATTAATTGAATGAGATCAAACAAATTAAAACAATTAGTTGTATTGCAATTACAGTTTATATGGTCATTATATAAGTTACACAGAGTACAAGAGAGTGAATTATTTTATTTGTTAATGTTATAGAAACAGTTAGATCAGTATGCATTATTTATAACAGGTTTTTACATTTAAGTGATTAATCAACTTTGTTGGGTATTGTGCACTTAGGTTTGGGCGAGAAGGTGGTTTTTTAGCATCATTTTGAATTGAGGTACAGGCAGGGTTTCTTTGGCAATCACAGGTAATGAATTTCAAATTTTCGGGTGTTTTATATGCATTTGAGTTTTTGCATAGTGTTAGATGAACACAGGGAACATCGAGGAGTGATCTGTGTCTAGTGTTATGGTCATGTGTCCTGTTAAAATTGGTAAGGAGAAGTTTGAGTGGTGGGTTAATATTTGCATAGAGTGTTCTATGTATGTAGTAGGCACAGTAAAAAGTATGGATGTCTTGTATGGTGAGTAAGTTTAGATTTTTGAATATTGGTGGAGTATGTTGTCTGGAATGTGAATTTGTTATCATTCTAACTGCAGCCTTTTGTTGTGTTATTAATGGTCTGAGATGAGTTATTGATGTTGAGCCCCATGTGCAAATTCCATAGGTGAGGTAGGGGTAAATGAGTGAGTGATATAGGGTAAGGAGAGCTGGTTGTGGAACATAGTACCGTATCTTGGATAGTATTCCCATGGTCTTGGAGACTTTCTTGGAAATTTGTTGTATATGTGTCTGAAATTTTAGGCCACTGTCAAGATGGATACCTAAGAATTTTCCCTCTGTGAGTTTTGTGATAGGGGACCCGTTTATCATTATGTTAAGTGGTACATTTGTAGCTCTGTTCCCAAACTGAATGAAATAGGTTTTATCAATATTGAGAGTAAGTTTGTTAGTCATCATCCAGGTAGATATTTTCTGCAATTCAACATTTACAGTGTTGGCTAGTATGTCTGGGCTTGGGTGAGAGAAACGTTATGTAGTGTCATCTGCAAATAGTATGGGTTTGAGTAGGTGAGATGCATTTGGTAGGTCGTTAATGTAAATGAGAAGAGAAGTGGGCCAAGAACACTTCCCTGTGGGACACCTACTGTAATAGTTTGCGTGGTAGAGCTAGCTCTACTTTTTTTTTTTTTTTTCTCTCAACAAGTCGGCCGTCTCCCACCGAGGCAGGGTGACCCAAAAGAAAAAATCCCAAAAAGAAAATACTTTCATCATCATTCAACACTTTCACCACACTCATACATAATCACTGTCTTTGCAGAAGAGCTCAGATACGACAGCTGAGAAAGTCCCTCCCAGCTGTCACTATCTCAGACCCCTCCTTTAAAGTGCAGGCATTGTACTTCCCATTTCCAGGACTCAAGTCCAACTAAATCAATTAACTGGTTTCCCTGAATCCCTTCACAAAATGTTACCCTGCTCACACTCCAACAGATCGTCATGTCCCAAAACCATTCGTCTCCATTCACTTCTATCTAACACGCTCACACATGCTTGCTGGAAGTCCAAGCCCTCGCCCACAAAACCTCCTTTACCCCTTCCCTCCAACCTTTTCTGGACGACCCCTACCCGCCTTCCTTCCCTACAGTTTATACGCTCTCAAGTCATTCTACTTTGATCCATTCTCTCTAAATGACCAAACCACCTCAACAACCCCTCTTCAGCCCTCTGACAAATACTTTTAGTAACTCCACACCTTCTCCTAATTTCCACATTCCGAATTTTCTGCATAATATTTACACCACACATTGCCCTTAGACAGGACATCTCCACTGCCTCCAGCCTCCTCCTCGCTGCAGCATTTGCAACCCATGCTTCACACCCATATAAGAGTGTTGGTACCACTATACTTTCGTACATTCCCTTCTTTGCCTCCATGGATAACGTTTTTGTCTCCACAGATACCTCAATGCACCACTCACCTTTTTCCTTCATCAATTCTATGGTTAACCTCATCCTTCATAAACCCATCCGCTGACACGTCAACTCCCAAATATCTGAAAACATTTACTTCTTCCATAATCCCTCTCTCCAATGTGATATCAATTTTCTTTATTTAAATCGTTTGATACCCTCATCACCTTACTCTTATCTATGTTCACTTTTAACTTTCTACCTTTACACACACTCCCAAACTCGTCCACTAACCTTTGCAACTTTTCTTTAGAATCTCCCATAAGCACAGTATCATCAGCAAAAAGTAACTGTGTCAACTCCCATTTGCATTTAAATCTCCATAATTTAATCCACCCCTCTCCCCAACAACCTAGCATTTACTTCTTTTACAACCCCATCTATAAATATATTAAACAACCATGGTGACATTACACATCCTGTCTAAGACCTACTTTTACCGGAAGTAATCTCCCCCTCTCCTACACACCCTAACCTGAGCCTCACTATCCTCATAAAAACTCTTTACAGCCTTCAGTAACTTACTACCTATTCCATACACTTGCAACATTTGCCACATTGCTCCCTATCCACTCTATCATATGCCTTTTCTAAATCCATAAATGCAATAAAAACTTCTCTACCTTTATCTAAATACTGTTCACATATATGCTTCACTGTAAACACTTGATCTACACATCCCCTACCCACTCTAAAGCCTCCTTGCTCATCTGCAATCCTACTCTCTGTCTTACCTCTAATTCTTTCAATAATAACCCTGCCATACACTTTACCTGGTATACTCAGTAAACTTATTCCCCTATAATTTTTACACTCTCTTTATCCCCTTCCCTTTATATAAAGGAACTATACATGCTCTCTGCCAATCCTAGGTACCTTTCCCTCTTTCATACATTTTTTTTTTTTTCCAACAAGTCGGCCGTCTCCCACCGAGGCAGGGTGACCCAAAAAGAAAGAAAATCCCCAAAAAGAAAAAACTTTCATCATCATTCAACACTTTCACCACACTCATACATAATCACTGGTTTTCATACATTTATTAAACAAAAATGCCAACCACTCCAGCACTATATCCCCCCCTGCTTTTAACATTTCTGTCATGATTCCGTCAATTCCAGCTGCTTTACCCCCTTTCATTCTCGTAATGCCTCACACACCTCCCCACACTCATCCTGCTCTTCTTCACTCCTAAACGATGTTGTACCTCCCTGGCCAGTACATGAAATTATCACCTCCCTCTTTTCATCGACATTTAAAAGTTCCTCAAAATATTCCCGCCATCTACCCAATACCTCCAGCTCCCCATCTACTAACTCCCCTACTCTGTTTTTAACTGACAAATCCATTCGTTCCCTAGGCTTTCTTACCTTGTTTCTCACTCCAAAATTTTTTCTTGTTTTCAGCAAAATTTCTTGACAGAGCCTCCCATTCTTTCATCCGCTCTTCTTTTGCACTCTCTCACCTTTCTTTTACTCTCCATATACTCTGCTCTTCTATTAACACTTCTGTTTTGTAAAAACCTCTCATAAGCTACCTTTTTCTCTTTTATCACACCCTTTACTTCTTCATTCCACCACTCACTCCTCTTTCCTGCTGCACCCACCCTCCTATAGCCACAAACTTCTGCCCCACATTCTAATACTGCATTTTTAAAACTATCCCAACTCTCTTCAACCCCCCCACTACTACTACTTGCACTAGCCCACCTTTCTGCCAATAGTTGCTTATATCTCACCCTAACTTCCTCCTCCCTTAGTTTATACACTTTTACCTCTCTCTTACTTGCTGTTGCCATTTTCTTTTTGTCCCATCTACCTTTTACTCTAACTGTAGCTACAACCAAATAATGATCTGACATATCCGTTGCCCCTCTATAAACATGTACATACTGAAGCCTACTCATCAACCTTTTATCCACCAATACATAATCCAACAAACTACTTTCCTTACGTGCTATATCATACCTTGTATATTTATTTATCCTCTTTTTCATAAAATATGTATTACTTATTACCAAACCTCTTTCTACACATAGCTCAATTAATGGTTCCCCATTTACATTTACCCCTGGCACCCCAAATTTATCTACTACTCCATCCACAACATTTTTACCCACTTTAGCATTAAGATCCCCAACCACAATTACTCTCTCACTTGGTTCAAAACTCCCCACACACTTACTCAACATTTCCCAAAATCTCTCTCTCTCTCCTCTACACTTCTCTCTTCTCCAGGTGCATAAACACTTACTATAACCCACTTTTCACATCCAACCTTTATTTTACTCCACATAATCCTTGAATTTATACATTTATATTCCTTCTTTACCTGCCATAACTTATTATTCAACATTATTGCCACTCCTTCTTTAGCTCTAACTCTATTTGAAACCCCTGATCTAATCCCATTTATTTCTCCCCACTGAAACTCCTACCCCCTTCAGCTTTGTCTCACTTAAAGCCAGGACATCCAGCTTCTTTTCATTCATAACATCTACAATCATCTCTTTCTTATCATTCGCACAACATCCACGCACATTCAAACATCCCACTTTGACGGTTTTCTTCTTCTTCTTTTTAGTAAGCTAAACAGGAAAAGGGGTTACTAGCCCATTGTTCCCGGCATTTTAGTTGACTTTTACAACACGCATGGCTTACGTAGGAAAGATTCTTATTCCACTTCCCCATGGATATGAAAGGGAAAAGCAATAAGAACAAGAACTATTAATATAATTCAAAGAAAACTCAGATGAGTGTGTATACAATAAACGTGTACATGTTTGCGTAGTGTGACCTAAGTGTAAGTAGAAGTAGCAAGACGTACCTGAAATCTTGCATGTTTATTAGACAGAAAAAAGACACCAGCAATCCTACCATCATGTAAAACAGTTTCAGGTTTCTGTTTCACATTCACCTGGCAGGATGGTAGTACCTCCCTGGGTGGTTGCTGTCTACCAACCTACTACCTACTAGTGTACTTGTGTACACATATTGGTTTCTGTTTCTAAGGTATGATTTTAGGTAGTTGAGGGAGTGCCCTCTTATACCATAGTGTGATAATTTTAGGTGTAACAGATCATGGTCAACTGTATCAAAAGCTTTACGTAAATCACTGAAGATTCCCACTGGGATTTCTTTTTTATCGAGAGCGGTGTAAATTATTTCTAGCATGTGTATAATAGCATCATTTGTATTTTTATTAGGCCTGAATCCAAATTGACAGTGGTTGAGTACGTTGTGGGAGATGAGGTAGGAATATGTCTGTCTATGAATTAATTTTTCAAAGATTTTGGAGAGAAGGGGTAAGTTAGATATCGGCCTATAGTTATTCAGGTCTGTTTGATCTCCTCCTTTATGTATGGGGGTAACCCTCGCTATTTTGAGTATTTATGGGAAGGTAGAGGATTCGATGGATTTGTTAAAAAGAGTGTTGCAATAATTGGTGAGAGAACTCGAGAAGCTTTTTTGTATATAAAAGGTGGTAAGTTATTTAGGTCTCCTGTCTTGTTTTTTAATGTGTTGATTATAAGTGAAACTTCTATTGGGTTGGTCGGGGCTAGGAATAGTGTGTTCGGATAGGTGCCAGTGAGATAGTTGTTAGGTGGAGTGTTTGAACTTGGGATTTTGCTTGCCAGCTTTTTTCCTATGGTGGAGAAGAAATCATTGAGTTTGTTTGCTGTTTCAATAGGTGGGAGTAGGGGTTCATCTGGTTTTGTTAGCTTGATTGTTCTGTTAGTGGATATCTTTTTAGTTCCTAGAATTTCAGTTAGGGTTTTCAAGGTCTTTTTTATATCACCTTTTAAGTTATGTAATCTGTTCTCGTAGTACAATTTTTTTGACCTTTTTATCAGGCTCGTTAGGTTTGATGAGAAACGTTTTGTTTTTTCTCTTGTTATTTGACCCATTCTGTACTGTTTTTCATATAGGTGTTTTATATTAATAGATTTGAGTATGCTGGGTGTTAGCCAGGGACTGTTTAGTCTTTTAGCTGTGATTTGTTTAGTTTTTTTAGGGCAATGCTTATTATAGAGGTATTGGGTCTTTTTAAGAAAATTATTAATACATAAGTCAGTATCTGTACAGTTGTCTATTTCTGTTTGCCAGTCAGTTTGTCATAGCTGTTATGAAGTTATTAACCCTTTCGGGGTTATGGTCGTACAAGTATGTTTTAGGAAACTGTGGTTATTGACTAAATTCTAGTGCCCTCAAATCAAGCAGAAACAGGCTGTTAGGCCTAGATGTGATAGAATGGGTCTGTGCGGTCAGTGTGCGCAGTATACAAAAATTCCTGCACCACACAGTGCATAATGAGGAAAAAAAACTCACCGTGTTTTTGGTTTAAAACAGCGACTTTGCAGTCTATTTTTGTATGGTATTTATGCTTGTATTCTCGTTTTCTTAGTCTCATAGAATAGATGATATATTACAGAAATAGAGATCATTTTGACTGGTTTCACTATGACAAGTACCTTGAAACTAAGCGCAAAGTAGCGAAAATGTTCAATTTTGGCCGATGTTCAGGAGTAAACAAATCACACCATTCGTCCAATACACATCAGCTGGAGAGTAATATTCTTGCACAAGTGCGCTGATATTATTTATACCATTTTTACAGTGATGCAGTTGTATACATAACAGTAAATCTTATGTTTTTTGTGAGAATAAAAATTCAAAATGGAAAGCAAAAGTAATGTAAGAGGGGCCTGGAGACGTGACTAATGAACAGAGAAGATGTTATTTTAGTGCCAGGAATGTCTGCCTTGTTTATTATGGACCCTATTTTGAAATTGGCATCGTTTGAAATTTGTGTGAAATTGGCCAAATTGCCATTTTCTGACCACTATTTTGGGTAGTTGAAATTGGTAAATAGGCGGTTTCTTGTACTCAATCAATAGAAGAAATGGAGTTCTAGCGAAATAGCTATAATTTTAGTATACTGAAACATTGGAATGTGCGGAAAATAGGGCTCAAAGTGGGCGAAATCGCCGATGTGTAAGTGTCATGGCTACCGCTAACTTCGTGAAAGCATAATTCTGTTAGTGTTTGATCAAATTTCATAATTTTTGTGGCATTATGATCGGAAAAAGATTCTCTATCATTCCATAAGAAATTTTTTTTTTTTTTAAATTCGTGGACCCTGAGAACGAGTTTCAGAGAGACCCCTTGGACCCCCAGTGGGTTAATAGCTGTCTCATTATATAGTCTGAAGGTAACTTTAGTAGTCTCTAGTGGCAATTTTCCGAGGTTGGTTTTGAGAAAGGTAGGGTAATGGTCTGTGGTATTGTCTGTGATTATGCCTGATTTTAATGGGGATATGGTGTTAGTCCAGTTATGGTCTAATAGGGAGGCACAGGTCTCAGAGATTCTTGTAGGTTTTGTTACTGTCAGGAGCAGCAAGTAGTTGCTCATAGTGTTTGTGAATTCTGTTACTTGTGGGTCCTGATCTTGTAGGAGGTTTATATTGAAGTCTCCTGTGAGAATTAAGTGGTCTTTGTTCATGTGTGCATCAGTAATCATACTTCCTAATTTTTCACTAAATTGTTTAATATTTGACTGTGGTAATCTATAGGTGTTTATCACTGTGAGAGGTTTTTGTAGGTATTTGGATTTAAACTTAGCTATTATATATTCTCCATGTTCATCTCTTGTGCATGTATTGTTGATACATTCAAGCTGGTCTGAGTAGAATATAGATGTGCCACCTCCTTGTTGGTCTGGCCTACAATTGTGTATGGCTGTGTAACCAGGAATGGCGTAGATATCTGTAGTATTAGTATTAGGCTTTAGCCAGGTTTCAGTGAGAGCAATGATGGACATACTGGCCTGTAGTGAGTTTAATAATGCAGTGAGGTCATCAAAATGTTTGCTTAAAGATTTTACATTGTAGTTAAAGATAGTTATGTTATTGTTGGCTTTGAGTAGTGTTTTAGCCTGTTCTGCTGTGTAGTTTACCTGGAGTTTACCTGGAGAGAGTTCCAGGGATCAATGCCCCTGCGGCCCAGTCTGTGACCAGGCCTCATGTTGGATCAGAGCCTGATCAACCAGGCTGTAACTGCTGGCCGCACACAGTCCAGCGTACGAACCACAGCCTGGCTGGTCAGGCACCGACTTTAGGTTCCTGTCCAGTGCCTCCTTGAAGACAGCCAGGGGTCTATTGGTAATCCCCCTTATGTATGCTGGGAGGCAGTTGAACAGTCTTGGGCCCCTGACACTTATTGTGTTGTCTCTCAACGTGCTAGTGGCACCCCTGCTTTTCATTGGGGGGATGTTACATCGTCTGCCGAGTCTTTTGCTTTCGTAGGGAGTGACACTCGTGTGCAAGTTTGGTACTAATCCCTCTAGGATTTTCCAAGTGTATTAATGACAGTTATTGTTAGGTTCGTGTAAGTCATTTAATAAGAGGTTGATATCAGGATCAATGTTTGGAATCATAAGATTTAGTGTGATTCTATAATTAAACTTAAAAATAGAACAATGTAAGTAGACTTAAGAATAGGACAATGCAAAAGGAGTTCTTGGCACGTGAATTAGTACGTTTGATATGTTTACAAAAATGAATAAATGAACTATGGTAGTCAATTTACAGCTAAAATGAGTCTAAAACACTATAGCACCTGAGTGAGCACCTGAGTTAGTTAATTAATTAGACAAATGTTTATATATGAGTGTGATTCTAAAACAAGACTTAGGAACAATGAATAATACTAAACTTCAAAATATGATATCTGATGAATTAATTTTACTAGCTATTGGATTAACACACTTTTGAACAAAAGTTACAGAGATTTAGGATATATCTTTATTTGATTATAATAATGATTAGGATATATCTTTACAATGTTGTTGATTTACTATTTAACTAGCTAATTGAACTGGTTGGAAAATTACTATGACTAATATTAAGTTATTATGAAAAAATATTTAAATTCAGTATTGCACTAGCTAAGTGAACTGGTTGGAATAATTAACTATTATTTGTATTATGTTATTATGGAACAAATATTTAGATTCAGTATTGCACTAGTTGTGATTTTAGAATTTATTAAAGGCAATATAAAGAAAATGAAAGTAAACTATTATAGGAGAATAAAGTGCTAAATTGTACAAAAGTAAAATATATTAATAGTAAAAAATGGCTTCAAACAAAATTTTAGGCAGTTAAGGTGATCAATAGTATATAGAAATGAGGTTGGAAAAAAGGACAGAAGGTAAATACAATTTTTAGCAATTAAGGTGATCAAAAGTAAATACAGTGGCCCCCGAGTTTCGTAAAAACTTCACTCCAGAAGCCTGCTCAAGCGCCATTACCAAACAGATTTACTCCCTTAAGGAAAAAATGTCACGTAGGTTAGTCTATTTCAGACCCCCAAAAATACACTTCCACAAGCACTTACAATATTATACTACTTACATAATTGTACGATTTCCGGGGTGTACGAAACTCGGGGACCACTGTACTATGCTTTGATACGTATGTTCGTAATGCCTTTACTAATAACCACTCGGTTATAGCCACCTTTTTTGACCTTGAGAAGGCATATGACACAACTTGGAGGTATAATATCTTGGCCTTAGGCCTCCGAGGCAGTCTACCATTTTTCCTTAAGAACTTCTTAACTGAAAGGCATTTCCGTTTCTGGGTTAATACTGTAATATGCTTTCCCTGGACTTTGCCCAAGCTGAAGGTGTCAAACAGGGATGTGTTCTGAGCACAACACTTTCTCCTTGCTATAAATGATCAGGCATCTGTTCTCCCATCCAATATTTGGTTATTGCTCTATGTTGATGACTTTGCTATAGCTTGTGCAGGCGCTGACTGTCACCTCGTTGCCATTTCCCTCCAGCATGCAGTCAACAGTGTTTCCAATTGGGCCACCACTCATGGGTTTAAATTTTCTAGTAGTAAAACTCACCAAATTACTTCACTAGATGTTCAGTCATCTCTTATCATCCATTGTACCTATATGGCTTGCGTATCCCAGAACGTGATACGGTCAGGTTTCTTGGACGTCTGTTTGACCATAGGTTATCCTGGAAACCTCACATTACCTCTCTGAAGGCAACTTGTCATAGCCGGCTGAACCTCTTTAAAACCCTCGCTCATCTTTCCTGGGGGGGCTGAGTGTAGCACTCTCCTTCGACTACATTCAGCCCTAATTTTATCGAAACTTGATTACGGCAACCAGATATATTCAGCGGCCTCTCCTACAACTCTCTCTAGCCCTGATCCTATCCATCACCAGGGATTACGTTTATGCCTCGGTGCTTTTCGCTCTTCACCGGTTGAGAGCCTCTATGCAGAGGCGAATATTCCGTTCTTGACCGATCACCGTGATGCTCATTGCCTTCGCTATTATGTTCGCTCTCATGACCTTTGCAATCCTTCCATATATAGGATAGTCACTGATGTTAGTAGACATTCTTTATTTGTTCATTGCCCCTGTTTACTCCATCCCTTTTCTCTTCACCTACATTCGCTCTTGTCTTCTCTTCAGTTACCACCTTTCTATCTTCATGTAGCATCTCACTTTTCCGTACCCCCTTGGGAAGTTCCAATGGTTCGTGTCTGTTCTTTCGCACTGCCGTGCGTGAAAGCCCAACTGCCTACAGTGGCTTCTCGCTCTCTTTTTCTTAACCACTTCCGATCTCATTCTCATGCCATTGCAGTGTACACCAATGGTTCTAAGTCTTCTGATGACGTCAGATTCGCAGCAGTGTTTCCAGACAGCATCGTGTGAGGGCATTTATTATTGTCGGCTAGCATTTTTATGGCTGAATTGTATGCCATTCTTGTAGCACTTATCCGTATTGCATCTATGCCTGTGTCACCATTTGTGGTTGTTTCAGACTCCCTTAGTGCTTTACAGGCTATACGAAAATTTGATACACCTCATCCCCTGGTTCTTCATATCCAACTTTGGTTACGTCATATCTCTAGCAAGCACAAAAATATTATTTTTTGTTGGGTTCCTGGTCATGTTGATGTATAGGGCAATGAACAGGCAGACTGCTGCACGGTCAGCAGTACATGACCTCCCAGTTTCATATAGAGGTGTTCCTTTCATGGACTATTTTGCTGTAATTGCTACCCACCTTCACACCCACTGGCAACAACGTTGGTCTGATCTGCTCCATAACAAACTACAGTCTATTAACCCTTTGGGGGTCCAAGGACCCTCTCCGAAACTCGTTCTCAGGGTCCAAGAATTTAAAAAAATATATATATATTTTTTCTTATGAAATGATAGAGAATCTTTTTCCAATCATAACGCCACAAAAATTATGAAATTTGATCTAAAACTAACAGAATTATGCTTTCGCGAAGTTATCGGTATCTATGACATTTACGCATCGGCGATTTTGCCCACTTTGAGCCCTATTTACGGCAAATTCCAATGTTTCAGTCTACTAAAATTATAGCTATTTCGCTAGAACTCCATTTCTTCTATCGATTAAGTACAAGAAACCGCCTATTTACCAATTACAACTACCCAAAATAGTTGTCAGAAAATGGCAATTTGGCCAATTTCACACAAATTTCAAACGATGCCAATTTCAAAATAGGGTCCAGAATAAACAAGGCAGACATTCCTGGCAATAAAATAACATCTTCTCTGTTCATTAGTCACGTTTCCAGGCCCCTCTTACATTACTTTTGCTTATCATTTTGAATTTTTATTCTCACAAATAATAGAAGATTTACTGTTATGTATACAACTGCATCATTGTAAAAATGGTATAAATAATATCAGCGCACTTGAGCAAGAATATTAGACTCTCCAGTTGATGTGTATTATACGCATGATGTGATTTGTTTACTCTTGAACATCGGCCAAAATCGAACATTTTTGCTACTTTGCGCTCAGTTTCAAGGTACTTGTCATCATGAAACCAGTCAAAATTATCTCTATTTCTGTAATATATCATCTATTCTATAAAATGAGACTAAAAAATCGAGAATACAAGCATAAATACCATATGAAAATACACTGCAAAGTTGCTGTTTTAAACCAAAAACACGGTCAGTTTTTTTTTTCCTCATTATGCACTGTGTGGTGCAGGAATTTGTTTTATACTGCGCACACTGACCGCACAGACCCATTCTATCACATCTAGGCCTAACAGCCTGTTTCTGCTTGATTTGAGGATGCTAGAATTTAGGCTTACTAGTACGTCAATAACCCCAGGGCGTAAGCCGTACTAGTACGTCAATAACCCTGTGAAAGGGTTAAGAGCATTGATATACCGGATAGGAAGACTAGTAGAAGAAAGCATTCTCACTGCAGCTTTCTGCGAGTCTTCTTCTATTAACCCTTTGAGGGTCGGTCCCGTACTAGTACGTCATTGCAGCCAGGGTCGGTCATGTACTTGTACACCTAAATTCTAGTGCCTTCAAATCTGGTGGAAGAAAGCTGGCAGGCCTACATATGAAAGAATGGGTCTGCGTGGTCAGTGTGCGCAGTATAAAAAAAATCCTGAAGCACGCAGTGCATAATGAGAAAAAAAACTGACCGTTTTTTTGGTTTAAAACAGCGACTTTCAGGTGTATTTTCGTATGGTATTTGTGGTTGTATTCTGGTTTTCTTGGTCTGATTCGATAGAATGAAAGATATACTATAGATATGGTGATGATTTTGATTGGTTTTACGATGACAAGTACCTTGAAACTGAGCGCAAAGTAGCGAAAATGTTCGATTTTTGTCGATGTTCAAGAGTAAACAAATCACGCCATGCGTCAATACACATCAACTGGCATGTCTAATATTCTTGCACAAGTGCACTGATATTATTTATACCGTTTCTACAATGATGCAGTTGAATACATAACATAAATTCAAAATCAAAAGCAAAAGTAATGTAAAAGGGGCCTGGAGACGTGACTAATGAACAGAGAAGGTGTTATTTTAGTGCCAGGAATGTCTGCATTGTTTATTCTGGATCCTATTTTGAAATTGGCATCATTTGAAATTTGTGTGAAATTGGCCAAATTGCCATTTTCTGACCACTATTTTGGGTAGTTGCAATTGGTAAATTGGCAGTTTCTTGTACTCAATCGATAGAAGAAATGGAGTTCTAGCGAAATAGCTATAATTTTAGTAGACTGAAACATTGAAATTTGCCGAAAATAGGGCTCAAACTGGGCCAAATTGCCGACGCGTAAATGTCATCGATACCGCTAACTTCGCAAGAGCATAACTCCGTTAGTTTTCCATCAAATTTCATAATTTTTGTTCAATTTCAGTGAACTTCACGCCTTCATATCTCGGTAAGTATTGATCGCAAAAATTTTTTGTTTAGCTATTTAGATTTAGAAAAAAAAATATTATTTCATAAGAAAAAATAATTTATTTTTTTTCTGAAAATTTTTCGACCCTGAGAACAACTTAGGGAGAGGGCCTTTCGACCCTTTGAGGGTCGAGAAGCCCTTTCCCAAACTCGTTCTCAGGGTCGGAAAATATTCGAAAAAAAAAAAATTATTTTTTCTTATGAAATAATAGTTTTTTTTTTCTAAATCTAAATAGCTAAACAAAAAATTTTTGCGATCAATACTTACCGAGATATGAAGGCGTGAAGTTCACTGAAATTGAACCGCTGTCGGCAACATCGCTGACTTCCGGTCACCCGGTAATTATTTATTTTGCTTTTTCCACTTTTTTCTTTTGTTTTTTGTTTTTTCTTTTTCCAAGTAACTTTTGCGGCCTGTGAGACCAATATGAGCATTATTTGGTATACAGTATATTCACTTTTTGAATACATATTACACAATAGCTCCACAAACACTGTTGTCATTATATTGTTTACAAAAAATGTTTACACACACGATCAATATACAATGTTGTTTATTATTATTTGTCTATCATATATATATACATATATACAGCCACTGGACATGTTTCTAGAAGTTCTGCAGCCTGTGGAAGTCTCTGAAACATGGTTCCATGCACAGTGGTGTTTCACATTCCACACACATGAAACGAGTGTCTCTGCGTTGTTGTGGGCGTTTTTTTGTATGTGCACAGACAAAACACCTCTTCTGAATCTTTTTCTTGCAAGCAGTAGCAGGCAGTTTTGGTAGGAAGTGTTCACCAGGCCTCAGACGAGAGGGTAGGTGTTGATCAGTTCGCAGGCGTTGTTCTATTGCAGGTATTGTTACTTGGTACTTGAATAATATTTGTCTGATGACAGACAAACAAAACTGACCATATGGTGGTTTGTTTCTGGTCTTCAACTTGTACACATTATAAGCATTCAGCATGGAAATGTCCACAAGATGAAAAAAGAGTTTTATGTACCACTTATAACTCTTGCGAACACAGTCAGCAAACCCAATCTGCATGTCACGTTTGTCCACTGAACGCATATTGAGAGTGTAGTCCATTACAGCTGCAGGTTTTAGGATGGGTTCATTGGTCTCTCTATTCAGCCTGCCAGTGTCTGTCATTTCGTTTTGGTGAACTGATGACAACAGTGTGACATCTCGTTTGTCATGCCATCGAAATGCCATGATGTCATTGGCAGCAAACAGCTGCACCTCACCTCTACGAGTGTCTGCGTTGAACCTTGGCATATGTTTACGATTTGCACGCACTGTACCGCACACATCTGTCATGTTCACTCGCAAAAAATCACTGAGTAAAGGGCTTGTGTACCAGTTATCAGTATATAATATATGCCCCTTACCAAGATATGGTTCCATCATTGTTCTAACCACATCACCAGAGATACCCAATAACTTCCTGGTATTTCGCAATGTATTGCTTCCAGTGTACACAATGTCCAATACAAGACCACTGTAGCAATCACAAAGTACAAACAACTTTATACCAAAGCGTTTCCTCTTGCTTGGTATATACTGCTTGAATGACAGTCTACCTTTGAACAAAATCAAAGACTCATCAATAACAAGCTTCCTGAAGGGATAAAAATACATATTGAATTTCTATTTCAGATACATAAAACACATTTCTAATCTTATATAACCTGTTGTTTCTGTCAGGCCTGGTTTTATCTGAGAAATGTAGCATACGTAATAGTAGCACAAATCTATTCACTGGTATTATTTCACTAAAAGATGGGGTTGCAATGAGGCGGTCTGTCGACCAGTATGATTTGACACTGTGCTTATACACATGTGGCATAAGCATTATTGTGGCAAACAAAAGATACATCTCAGCCACAGTTGTCTCCTTCCACTGGTGTAGACGTGAACCTGGTGAAAGAATCGTATTTGCCATGGTGTAATCGAAGTATCTGTTGCTTTCTCTGACAATAATTTCCATCAGGGGTTCGTCAAAGAATAACTG
>WNWK01042044.1:0-16159 GCA_009830355.1 Cherax destructor | reverse complement strand
ATTTGGGGGGACAACACAAAATGGGGGGGGCCCGTTTTTTTCCCCGCTAATCAGATTCCCCAACAAGCCCTGGCTGCTTAAACAGGCCGGACAGGCACCCAATGGTACCTGTGGCGGGGGTTCGGGTTGGACGGTTGGCCCCAGAGTAACAGCCTGGTTGATGGCTGGGGCCCAACAAGGGCCCCGGTCCAGAGGGCCGGGGGCGGCCCGGGGAATTCCCCCCGGGTGGGGTGACCCCCTTCCCCCAAGGCAGGGGGGCCCGAAAAAAAAAACCATCACCCACTCATCACTGTCTTCCAGAGATGTTTTCCCTACAGCAAAAAAACCAACATTCCCCCTCCTTATGCCCACTTTTTTCCCACCCCAGGAAAAAAGCCGGGGCCTGGGTTTCCTGAAACCCTTCATAAAGATTTTTCCACTCAACAGCTTTAAAAAGTCCAAAAACCATTTGTTCCATTGCCCTATCTAACATCCCACGCTTGCTGGAAGCCAAACCCCCTGCACAAAAACCCCCTTCCCCCCCCAAAACCTTTCGGGGAACCCCACTCCTTCCCCCACTACAGATTTATATTAAAGTATTTTTTTTGCCCCATCTTCCATGTAAACCTTTTTAAAACCCCCCTCCTCAGCCCTCTGGATAATTTTTTTGGAATCCCACACCTCCCCAATCTCCAAACTCATTTTCTGCATTTTTTCCCCCAACACATTGCCCTCGACATACTCTCCACTGCCCAGCCTTCCCTTGTTGCAAATTCCCCACAACTCATGTCCCCCCCCGATTTGGGTATTTTCTCACATTCCCACTTTGTTTCATGGATAAAGTTCTGTCTCCACAACCCTCATTTACCCTCCCCTTTTTTTTCCCTTTAATTCATGACACCCACCTTTTCTTAGCCCATCTGCTGAAAATCCACTCCCAAATATCTAAAACCCCTCCTGGAAATAAATGGTATAAAATACCCACAATGGAAAAATATACACATGCAGTTAATGTGATCCTTTATTGACAACTTTTTCCCCCAAGGGGGTTTATAAAAAAAGACAGACGAGTGTGTGACTTGATAAACCCCTGCGGGGGCCCTTTTGGGTAATTTAACGTTTTGTGTTTATTTTTCCACATTCACCTCCATACTCCCTCCTTGATATCCAATTTGTTTCTATTTTTGGTTTTATCCCCTTCCCTTCTTTATATTCATTTTAAAATTTCCCTTTTTTTCCCCACCAAACTCATCCCCCCCTGCAATTTCCCCCCCCCCCAAAAACACAGTGTCTTTTTAAAAGAACAACTTGACAACCCCCACTTTTTGTTAGATTCTTTTTTTTTTCCCAACCCCAACACCAGCATTCACTTCTTACAACCCCATTTTAAATATTGAACAGCCAGGGGGACATCAAACACCCTTTTAAAGGGTATTTTAAAAAATAATCCCCCCTTTTCCCCTCAACCGGGCCTCACTATCCTCAAAAATTTACCCAAACCTCCTATTCAACTTTGCAACATCTCCCCTTCCCCCTATCCCCCTACAATGTTTTTCCAAAAACCCTAAATCCAAAAAACCTCACCCTTTTTAAATTTGTTCACCTTTGTTTATGTAAACACTTTTCCCCAACCCCCTACCCCTTTTTTTCCTTGTTCATCTGCTATCCTGCCCCGTCTTCCTTTTTTTTTTAATAATAACCCCCTTTCTTAAGGTATAAACAGACTTTCCCCAAAATTTCCCCTTTTTTTCCCCTTTTTCCTTTTTATTAAATAAAAAACTAACCACCCCAAAATATTCCCCACTTTAAATTTATTTTTCCCATCAATAGCTGCTTTACCCCTTTTTTTTCCCCCAAACCCCCCCTCGAACTTTCCCCCCCCCAACTGGCTTCCCCCCCTATAAGATGTTATTCCCCTCCCCCTTTTACACGAAATCACACTTCCTATCTTCATCAACATTTAACAATTCCTCAAAATATTCCCTCCATCTTCCCGATACCTCTAACTTCAATTTTAACCTCCTCTTTTTTTTAACGACAAATCCATTTTTTGGCTTTTAACTTTAATCTCACTCCAAAATTTTTTTTTTTATTTTCAAAAAATTTGTTGATAAATCCCCCTCCTCATTTGCTCTTTTCATTGTTTCCCATTTTCCTAACCCCCTCTTTTTCTCTCCATATTCTCCCTCCTTGCATCACTTCACTTTGTAAAAACCTCTCATGTTAATTTTTTCTCTCTTTCTCTCTTTACATCATTCCACCAACCTCTTCTTCCCTCCCACCCCTTTCCTATAACCACAAACTTCTGCTGAAACTCTAACACTATATTCTTAACACCCCATACCTCTTCTCCCCATTCCTATCCTCATACCCTTGTTCAGATCATATATGTAGGAATATATGAAAAATACATAAATACTGTAAAGAAAATAGTCCTCCAAGAATAATTATGGGTAGAAAACAAGAAAACTATTTAACGAGTTAATATTACACCAGGTAGGTACACAGTATAGTAAAATTTAATTGGTAAGCTTTCCTTAGATATTATAACAGAAGACACACACTTAGAAAACTGAAGAATACAGTGTACAAAGAACTGTGATCATATCAGTCGGAAGTGCAAGGACTGTAAGGTCCTTGAAAGGGAAACTAACGGGCAAACTAACTAATTAGGATGCCGTTATATTTATTGTTGTTGTTGTAGATTCGCGGTACTTCTATTGTTTTTGTTGTTGATTCGCCGGTACTCTCCCGGCCCGGTCTTTTTCAGATGGTAATCCGGCCTTGGCTCCCTGTCTTGGGAGTGTTGAGGACATATGCTTCCCATGGGAGGAGGAACAAGTACCCCTCAGCGTCTGGGACCAACTGTCCCAGGCCAGCCACGTTCTCCACCCTCACGGGGCTCGTAGGGAGAAGCTAGGCCTTGTCTGCCATTTCCACACCCCAGGGAGACCGTGGAATGTCAGTCTTTGAGCTGCAGATGGTAGCAAGCTCTGGCTCTGCACCTACCCCCACTAGAAGGGCTAGCATTGTGTCTCCTGGATCCTGTTATATTTATAATTCTCAGAACACTACCACTATTATGTATCTAAATGTATCTGTATCAAAAGCTGAATACTCTTTCGAAACAAATGTAAAGGAAAATTAATAATATCATGTCAGCTAGGCATGTATACCATGTACATGTACTTGTAGTAAATAAAGATTTTTATTATTATTATTATTATTATTATTATTATTATTATTATTATTTATTATTATTATTATTATTATTATAGAAACCTACGTTTGGAAAACGTTACAAGAAATTATAAATGGACTTAGTTATCCCACAGGAGTTACATCGATGGTTGGAAACTAACCATCAAGATGGAATGTGCCTTGTTATCAAATATATTTCTTCACAAGCCTTTAAACTACCAGTATAAAACAAGCAACTGAAATATAGACATAGTCAAAGACGTTTAAATATGTCCCCCAAAAACTGCAGTGAGAAAATGTGAAATAAGTGAGACACTCTGGGAGCTGTTCAGTGGATGGGAAATATAAAGACTGAGACAATCATAATTAAATTAAGGAAATATAAGCTAAACTCCCAAAAAACGTAGTTGAATGAGTTCCCAAACAAAAGACAGTCTCCGTTAAGGTTATAAGAATTAAAATTAATAATAAAAAATGAATTCCTATTCAATGAATTTCAAGAGGAAACCAGACAACTATTTTTCTGCAAACGTCGGATCAGCCAGGTTGTGATGGCTTTTGTGGGGCCCGCGGGCCGTTGTATAAGAGCCTGATTGATCAGGCTATCAGCATGTATCATACTGCTTCGTCCACTAACTGCGACTGCCTATGTATCGTTGGATGACTCATTCCAAACAGTTAAAAACAGTGCCAACTTCAATGACTGAGCTAGTAAATACTCTTCATAGGACATTTTCTAAGTCCATTTCACTGTTAATTAATAATCAATACCACGGTGCCCTGTGGCCTGGTGGCAAAAGCTCTCGCTTCACACGGTGAGGGGTCCGGTTCGATTCCAGCGAAGGTTTGGAAACATTGGACGTGTTTCCTTACACCGGTTATCATGTTCACCCATCAGTAAAATGGGTACCTGGGTGTTAGTCGACTGGTGTGGGTCGCATCCTGGGACAAAACTGACCTAATTTGCCCGAAATGCTCTGCATAACAAGCGGCTTTCTATATAGTAGTATGTCATTGATGTCAGCTAGGCCTGTATACCTTGTACATGTACGTACTTGTAGTAAATAAAGATATTATTATTAAAAGGTACGGGCATACCTGGAGTTTACCTGGAGAGGGTTTCGGGGGTCAACGCCCCCGCGGCTCTGTCTAAGACCAAGCATCATGGTGGATAGGGTCTGATCAACCAGGCTGTTACTGCCGGCCGCACGCAAACTGACGTACGAACCACAGCCCGGTTGGCATGACTACATAATTTACACAACTGCACAATGCACAACGATTACTACTCATCCTCAACTCTTGATCAGTGTCATTTCATATACCCTTGAAGGGTTTCAAGAGTTTTCCAACTCCAGGAGACCGGCCCTGAGCCAAGCTTGTTTGGTGCTTGCGGCTGTTGCTGCTGGCGGCCTGTTGGCTTACATATTCATCACAGCCTGGTTGATCTGGCACTGTTTCTTGTGTATCTAAAACAACATGACAGAACAAACCGAGTCAGATGTATCCCTCTTTACAGATGACGTAACACTGAGGCAGTGCCGGATTTACCTATAGGCTTGGCAGGCTGAAGCCTAGGACCTCAAAATCTAGGAGGCCTCCAGCCTAGGTGTCATAGGCCTTTCTTACACATGCTGTCATAACGCACTGTAGTCTCTAAACAACCCTTCAGTAAGGTTCCTTCCACTCCATTTCAGAAAAGTGGTACCAGACTTGAAGCCTGGTATCACCTTTCTCATTAACTTCAGAGTACAAATGACTGAGAGTCTTAGTCAACTTATCTATCTTATTGCTTTCATGGAAGGACAAAATCAATACAGAAATCAATGCTAGTGTCTTAAGCCAATAATTCGACACTAGCATTGATTTCGTAAATTTACTTACTTACGTTTATATATGGTTACAATCATGAACAAATTATAAAGTAATGAACAATTCACTAGTCTACATCCGGTCACAACTGTAATGAGTTATTGGTGACAGAAACTGAAAGAGAGGGTACAGAGACAAAAGGAGGAAAGAGAGATGGACAGGAGAACCCAGACTCAGGAGGAAGCTCTAATACAACCACCTTCAGATGTCCCCCAACCTGGACAACCCCAATGCAACCAAACAATCTAACCCAAAACACACATGCCATACCCAATGATTCCACCCACCTCATTACAAACTCTACCTTCACACCAACCACCCATAGTTCCCCATCAGGTCTCCCACTTTCCCAACCCCAACGTACCCCCCAGACTACGGTTTTAGAAAAGAAGTTAAAGGTTTAGTATACAAATGCAGATGGTATAACAAATAAATGTGAGGAGTGGCATGAAAGAATAAAGGAGACATCCCCAGACAATAGCACTCACAGAAACGAAACTCACCAGGATGATAACAGATGCAATCTTTCCACCCGGATATCAAATCCTCAGGAAAGATAGAGGGAGCAGAGGGGAAGGAGGAGTTGCACTGTTCATTAAGAACAGGTGGGGATTTGAGGAAGTGAAAGGAATGGATGGAATGGGCGAAAGGGACTACATAGTAGGAACAATTCAGTCTGAGGGCCATAAGGTGGTAATTGCTGTAATGTACAACCCGCCACAGAACTGCAGGAGGCCAAGAGAAGAATACGACGAGAGCAACAGAGCAATGGTAGACACACTATCCGAGGTGGCCAGAAGAGCCCACATGTGGAGAGCAAAGTTACTAGTTATGGGTGATTTCAATCACAAGGAGATTGATTGGAAAAACCTGGAGCCCCACGGGGGTCCTGAATCATGGAGAGCCAAGATGATGGATGTGGTACTGGAAAACCTCGTGCATCAACATGTTAGAGACACTACCAGAGAGAGAGAGAGGTGGGGATGATCCAGGAAGACTGGACCTAGTATTCACCTTGAGTAGTTCGGACGTCGAGGATATCACGTATGAAAGGCCCCTTGGAGCTAGTGATCATTTGGTTCTGTGTTTTGATTATGTAGTTGAGCTACAAGTGGAGAGGGGAGCAGGAATAGGAAGGGAGAAACGAAACTACAAAAGGGGGGACTACACAGGCATGAGGAACTTCTTACAAGACGTTCAGTGGGAGAGAGAATTGGCAGGAAAACCAGTAAAAGAAATGATGGAATATGTGACAACCAAATGCAAAGAGGCAGAGGAGAGGTTTGTCCCCAAGGGAAACAGAAGTAATGGGAAGACCAGAACGAGTCCTTGGTTCACCCAGAGGTGTAGGGAGGCAAAAACTAAGTGTAATAGAGAATGGAAAAAGTACAGAAGACAAAGGACCCAGGAAAATAAAGAGATTAGCCGAAGAGCCAGAAACGGATATGCACAGGTAAGAAGGGAGGCTCAGCGACAATATGAAAATGATATAGCATCAAAAGTCAAGTCTGACCCGAAGCTGTTGTATAGCCACATCAGGAGGAAAACAACAGTCAAGGACCAGGTAATCAGGCTGAGGAAGGAAGGTGGGGAGTTCACAAGAAACGACCAAGAGTTATGTGAGGAGCTCAACATGAGATTTAAAGATGTATTTACAGAGGAGACAGGAAGGACTCCAGGAATTCAGAATAGGGAGGTATACCAACAAGTGCTGGATGAAATACACACAACCGAGGAGGAGGTGAAGAAGCTGCTATGTGAACTCGATACCTCAAAAGCGGTGGGACCTGACAACATTTCTCTGTGGGTCCTTAGAGAGGGAGCAGAGATGTTGTGTGTGCCACTAACAAAAATCTTCAACACATCCATTGAAACTGGGCAACTACCTGAGGCGTGGAAGATGGCAAATGTAGTCCCAATTTTTAAGAAAGGAGACAGACACGAGGCATTAACTACAGACTTGTGTCACTGACGTGTATAGTATGCAAAGTCATGGAGATCATCAGGAGGAGTGGTGGAGCACCTAGAAAGACACAAGCTTATAAACGACAACCAGCACAGTTTCAGGGAAGGAAAATCCTGTGTCACAAACCTACTGGAGTTTTATGACAAGGTAACAGAAGTAAGACACGAGAGAGAGGGGTGGATAGACTGCATTTTCTTGGACTGCAAGAAGGCGTTCGACACAGTTCCTCACAAGAGGTTAATGCAAAAGCTAGAGGATCAGGCACACGTAACAGGAAAGGCACTGCAATGGATCAGAGAATATCTGACAGGGAGGCAACAACGAGTCATGGTACGTGACGAGGTGTCAGAGTGGGCACCCCTGTGACGAGTGGGGTTCCACAAGGGTCAGTCCTAGGACCTGTACTGTTTTGGTATATGTGAATGACATAACGGAAGGGATAGACTCAGAAGTGTCCCTGTTTGCAGATGATGTGAAGTTAATGAGAAGAATTAAATCAGTTGAGGATCAGGCAGGACTACAAATAGACCTGGACAGGCTACAAGCCTGGTCCAGTAACTGGTTCCTTGACTTTAACCCTGCCAAATGTAAAGTCATGAAGATCGGGGAAGGGCAAAGAAGACCGCAGACAGAGTATAGTCTAGGTGGCCAAAGACTGCAAACCTCACGCAAGGAAAAAGATCTTGGGGTGAGTATAATACCGAGCACATCTCCTGAGGCACACATCAATCAGATAACTGCTGCAGCATATGGGCGGCTGGCAAACCTAAGAATAGCGTTCCAATACCTCACTAAGGAATCGTTCAAGACTCTGTACACCATATACGTCAGGCCCATACTGGAGTATGCAGCACCAGTTTGGAACCCACACCTTGTCAAGCACGTCAAGAAATTAGAGAAAGTGCAAAGGTTTGCAACAAGACTAGTCCAAGAGCTAAGGGGATTGTCCTACGAAGAAAGGTTAAGGGAAATCGGCCTGACGACACTAGAGGACAGGAGGGTTAGGGAAGACATGATAACGACATATAAAATACTGCGAGGAATAGATAAGGTGGACAGAGACAAGATGTTCCAGAGAGGGGACACAGAAACAAGGGGTCACAATTGGAAGTTGAAGACTCCTATGAGTCAAAGGGATGTTAGGAAGTATTTCTTCAGTCATAGAGTTGTCATGAAATGGAATAGCCTAGAAAGCGATGTAGTAGAGGCAGGAACCATACATAGTTTTAAGACGAGGTTTGATAAAGCTCATGGAACAAGGAGAGAGAGGACCTAGTAGCAATCAGTTAAGAGGCGGGGCCAGGAGCTATGAATCGACCCCTGCAACCACAAATAGGTGAGTACAAATAGGTGAGTACACGGGGTTCAGTGGGACAGAGAACTGGCAGGGAAGTCAGTAAACGAGTTAGTTAGTTTGATATCTTTATTATGCACCCCATACCCATCCTGTGGGCGGTAGTCAAAAGATTACAGAGGTACATAATGGGTCCAGGGACTGGACCCCAAAGTTATGATAGCTGAGCAAGTTACAAAGGTAATGAACTAACAAGCTACAAATATAATGAACTCACAAGTTACAAAGGTAATGAAACATGTAAGTAAATTTACTTACTTACGTTTATACATGGTTACAATCATGAACAAATTATAACGCAATGAACACTTCACTAGTCTACACCCGGTCACAACTGTAATGAGTTCTTGGTGCAAATTTTATTGTTGGGTCACACATACACACTTACATATACACATACACACACACACATACACACACATATATACATACACACACCGACACACAACAGGCCCAGCTTCTTCAATCGACATGTGCACAGGACAAAAAGGCAATCAACACGCGCAACACACACACACACACACACACACACACACACACACACACACACACACACATCACACACACACACACACACACACACACACACACACATACACACGTAGCAATGCTTTATTTACAGGGAGCAAAGTCAGGGTATTTTTCCAGAATGGTCTGTAATATACCACTGTGGATAAAATACTTTGACATATCTTGAACATTTCTGAGTGAGTTGTCTCTGAATTCATTAATTTTGTCGCACTCCAGTACATAATGACGCAGGGTGTGACAATAATCCAACTGACAAAGTTTACATTTTGTTTGGTCTACATCTGGTGGTTGTGATTTAACCTGCCAAAGATACTTGTTAAATCACAACCACCAGATGTAGACAAACAAAATGTAAACTTTGTCAGTTGAATGTCACACCCTGCTCTATGTACTGAGGGACAAATGTGAATTCAGAGACAACTCACTCAGAAATGTTCAAGATATGTCAAAGTATTTTATCCACAGTGATATACAGACCATTCTGGAAAAATACTGACTTGCTCCTAAATAAAGCATTGCTACGTGTACTCCTGTTGTACTCACCTAGTTGTGGTTGCAGGGTCGAGTCAAAGCTCCTGGCCCCGCCTCTTCACTGGCCGCTACTGGGTCACTCTCCCTGCGCCATGAGCTTTATCATACCTCTGCTTAAAGCTATGTATAGAGCCTGTCTCCACTACATCGCTTCCTAAACTATTCCACTTCCCGACAACTCTGTGACTGAAGAAATACTTCCTAACATCTCTGTGATTCATCTGAGTCTTCAACTTCCATCTGTGTCCCCTTGTTGTTGTGTCCCATCTCTGGAACATTCTGTCTCTGTCCACTTTGTCAATTCCTCTCAGTATCTTATATGTTGTTATCATGTCTCCCTATCTCTCCTGTCCTCCAGTGTCGTCAGGTCGATTTCCCTTAACCTCCCTCGTAGGACATACCCCTTAGCTCCGGGACTAGTCTTGTTGCAAACCTTTGCACTTTCTCGAGCTTCTTCACATGCTTGGCTAGGTGTGGGTTCCAAACTGGTGCTGCATACTCCAATATGGGCCTAACGTACACAGTGTACAGGGTCCTGAACGATTCTTTATTAAGATGTCGGAATGCTGTTCTTAGGTTTGCTAGGCGCCCATATGCTGCAGCAGTTATTTGGTTGATGTGCGCCTCAGGAGATGTGTCTGGTGTTATACTCACCCCAAGATCTTTTTCCTTGATTGAGGTTTGCAGTCTCTGGCCCCCTAGGCTGTACTCCGTCTGCGGTCTTCTTTGCCCTTCCCCAATCTTCATGACTTTGCACTTGGTGGGGTTGAACTCCAGGAGCCAGTTGCTGGACCAGGCTTGCAGGCTGTCCAGATCCCTTTGTAGTTCTGCCTGGTCCTCGTCCGATTGAATTCTTCTCATCAACTTCACATCATCTGCAAACAGGGACACTTCGGAGTGTATGTGTGTGTGTGTGTGTGTGTGTGTGTGTGTGTGTGTGTGTGTGTGTGTGTGTGTGTGTGTGTGTGTGTGTGTGTGCGCGCGCGCGCGTGTTGATTGCCTTTTTGTCCTGTGCACATGTCGATTGAAGGCTGGGCCTGTTGTGTGTGCGTGTGTGTGTATGTATATATGTGTGTGTATGTGTGTGTGTGTATGTGTATACGAGATGATGGAATATGTGACAACAATATGCAAGGAAGCTGAGGAGAGGTTTGTACCCAAAGGTAACAGGAATAATGAAAAAGCCAGGATGAGCCCGTGGTTCATGAACTATGAGAAAATATGAAAAAGCTAAACCTAACGGCAAAAGCACCAGAGATGAGGTGATGACGTAACCTTAAAGTTGTCAAGAAGTGGAGCAACCTGGTAGAGGCAGAGTCTATACATAACTTTAAGAATAGGTATGATAGAGCTCACGTAACCAGGAGAGTGAACCCATAACCGGCCAGTTCAGAGGCGAGGCCAGAAGTGGACTCGACTCCTGTAACCATAAATAGGAGAGTATTTGGAGGAGGCACTTGTAAGGTTTCCTCTTGAAGACTTCTACACTTGTTCTGACAGTGTTTCTGATATCTTCTGGCAAGACATTGTTAAGTCTGGGACAACGGATGCTGATACAATGTTCTCTGACGGTGTCCACGACGCTCTTGGTTTTCACTGGGTATGTTTTATATTTCTTCCATATCTCTCACTCCAGTATGTTGTTATGGCAGTGTGCAGATATTGGATTAGGCCCTCAAGTACTTTCCACATATATTATCATGTATCTATTTCTCCTTTGCTCCAGTGAGTACATATTTAGAACTTTGAAACGTCAAGAACACAGTTTCCAGAAAGAAGATATTCGGTTCTATAATAATCCTAGAAGTTGAAAAATCAACAGTGAACAGAGGCAACAGGGAAATAAAAATATGCCTATCATCACCAGAGATCCTAGAATCGAATCTGAGTCTTGATAAAATCTCAATCCTGAGCGAAACGTGGTCTAATTTAAAGCTTGCTCTGCATTATTTCGGCCAGTTAAGGACCTATTAAGGGACCAATGAACGGGTCATCATTACATGACTAAGACCCGCGTCACGAGACTTTCCCTGACGAAATACGTATATACCACCACCACCACCACCACCACCACCACCACCACCGCTATCTCTAGTGACCTTGGTGACAGAAACTGAAAGAGAGGGTACAGAGACAAAAGGAGGAAAGAGAGATGGACAGGAGAACCCAGACTCAGGAGGAAGCTCTAATACAACCACCTTCAGATGTCCCCAACCTGGACAACCCCAATGCAACCAAACAATCTAACCCAAAACACACATGCCATACCCAATGATTCCACCCACCTCATTACAAACTCTACCTTCACACCAACCACCCATAGTTCCCCATCAGGTCTCCCACTTTCCCAACCCCAACGTACCCCCCAGACTACGGTTTTAGAAAAGAAGTTAAAGGTTTAGTATACAAATGCAGATGGTATAACAAATAAATGTGAGGAGTGGCATGAAAGAATAAGGAGACATCCCCAGACAATAGCACTCACAGAAACGAAACTCACCAGGATGATAACAGATGCAATCTTTCCACCCGGATATCAAATCCTCAGGAAAGATAGAGGGAGCAGAGGGGAAGGAGGAGTTGCACTGTTCATTAAGAACAGGTGGGGATTTGAGGAAGTGAAAGGAATGGATGGAATGGGCGAAAGGGACTACATAGTAGGAACAATTCAGTCTGAGGGCCATAAGGTGGTAATTGCTGTAATGTACAACCCGCCACAGAACTGCAGGAGGCCAAGAGAAGAATACGACGAGAGCAACAGAGCAATGGTAGACACACTATCCGAGGTGGCCAGAAGAGCCCACATGTGGAGAGCAAAGTTACTAGTTATGGGTGATTTCAATCACAAGGAGATTGATTGGAAAAACCTGGAGCCCCACGGGGTCCTGAATCATGGAGAGCCAAGATGATGGATGTGGTACTGGAAAACCTCGTGCATCAACATGTTAGAGACACTACCAGAGAGAGAGAGAGGTGGGGATGATCCAGGAAGACTGGACCTAGTATTCACCTTGAGTAGTTCGGACGTCGAGGATATCACGTATGAAAGGCCCCTTGGAGCTAGTGATCATTTGGTTCTGTGTTTTGATTATGTAGTTGAGCTACAAGTGGAGAGGGAGCAGGAATAGGAAGGAGAAACGAAACTACAAAAGGGGGACTACACAGGCATGAGGAACTTCTTACAAGGCGTTCAGTGGGAGAGAGAATTGGCAGGAAAACCAGTAAAAGAAATGATGGAATATGTGACAACCAAATGCAAAGAGGCAGAGGAGAGGTTTGTCCCCAAGGGAAACAGAAGTAATGGGAAGACCAGAACGAGTCCTTGGTTCACCCAGAGGTGTAGGGAGGCAAAAACTAAGTGTAATAGAGAATGGAAAAAGTACAGAAGACAAAGGACCCAGGAAAATAAAGAGATTAGCCGAAGAGCCAGAAACGGATATGCACATGTAAGAAGGAGGCTCAGCGACAATATGAAAATGATATAGCATCAAAAGTCAAGTCTGACCCGAAGCTGTTGTATAGCCACATCAGGAGGAAAACAACAGTCAAGGACCAGGTAATCAGGCTGAGGAAGGAAGGTGGGGAGTTCACAAGAAACGACCAAGAGTTATGTGAGGAGCTCAACATGAGATTTAAAGATGTATTTACAGAGGAGACAGGAAGGACTCCAGGAATTCAGAATAGGGAGGTATACCAACAAGTGCTGGATGAAATACACACAACCGAGGAGGAGGTGAAGAAGCTGCTATGTGAACTCGATACCTCAAAAGCGGTGGGACCTGACAACATTTCTCTGTGGGTCCTTAGAGAGAGCAGAGATGTTGTGTGTGCCACTAACAAAAATCTTCAACACATCCATTGAAACTGGGCAACTACCTGAGGCGTGGAAGATGGCAAATGTAGTCCCAATTTTTAAGAAAGGAGACAGACACGAGGCATTAACTACAGACTTGTGTCACTGACGTGTATAGTATGCAAAGTCATGGAGATCATCAGGAGGAGTGGTGGAGCACCTAGAAAGACACAAGCTTATAAACGACAACCAGCACAGTTTCAGGGAAGGAAAATCCTGTGTCACAAACCTACTGGAGTTTTATGACAAGGTAACAGAAGTAAGACACGAGAGAGGGTGGATAGACTGCATTTTCTTGGACTGCAAGAAGGCGTTCGACACAGTTCCTCACAAGAGGTTAATGCAAAGCTAGAGGATCAGGCACACGTAACAGGAAAGGCACTGCAATGGATCAGAGAATATCTGACAGGGAGGCAACAACGAGTCATGGTACGTGACGAGGTGTCAGAGTGGGCACCCCTGTGACGAGTGGGGTTCCACAAGGGTCAGTCCTAGGACCTGTACTGTTTTGGTATATGTGAATGACATAACGGAAGGGATAGACTCAGAAGTGTCCCTGTTTGCAGATGATGTGAAGTTAATGAGAAGAATTAAATCAGTTGAGGATCAGGCAGGACTACAAATAGACCTGGACAGGCTACAAGCCTGGTCCAGTAACTGGTTCCTTGACTTTAACCCTGCCAAATGTAAAGTCATGAAGATCGGGAAGGGCAAAGAAGACCGCAGACAGAGTATAGTCTAGGTGGCCAAAGACTGCAAACCTCACGCAAGGAAAAGATCTTGGGGTGAGTATAATACCGAGCACATCTCCTGAGGCACACATCAATCAGATAACTGCTGCAGCATATGGGCGGCTGGCAAACCTAAGAATAGCGTTCCAATACCTCACTAAGGAATCGTTCAAGACTCTGTACACCATATACGTCAGGCCCATACTGGAGTATGCAGCACCAGTTTGGAACCCACACCTGGTCAAGCACGTCAAGAAATTAGAGAAAGTGCAAAGGTTTGCAACAAGACTAGTCCAAGAGCTAAGGGGATTGTCCTACGAAGAAAGGTTAAGGGAAATCGGCCTGACGACACTAGAGGACAGGAGGGTTAGGGAGACATGATAACGACATATAAAATACTGCGAGGAATAGATAAGGTGGACAGAGACAAGATGTTCCAGAGGGGACACAGAAACAAGGGGTCACAATTGGAAGTTGAAGACTCCTATGAGTCAAAGGGATGTTAGGAAGTATTTCTTCAGTCATAGAGTTGTCATGAAATGGAATAGCCTAGAAAGCGATGTAGTAGAGGCAGGAACCATACATAGTTTTAAGACGAGGTTTGATAAAGCTCATGGAACAAGGAGAGAGAGGACCTAGTAGCAATCAGTTAAGAGGGGGGCCAGGAGCTATGAATCGACCCCTGCAACCACAAATAGGTGAGTACAAATAGGTGAGTACACGGGGTTCAGTGGGACAGAGAACTGGCAGGGAAGTCAGTAAACGAGATGATGGAATATGTGACAACAATATGCAAGGAAGCTGAGGAGAGGTTTGTACCCAAAGGTAACAGGAATAATGAAAAAGCCAGGATGAGCCCGTGGTTCATGAACTATGAGAAAATATGAAAAAGCTAAACCTAACGGCAAAAGCACCAGAGATGAGGTGATGACGTAACCTTAAAGTTGTCAAGAAGTGGAGCAACCTGGTAGAGGCAGAGTCTATACATAACTTTAAGAATAGGATGATAGAGCTCACGTAACCAGGAGAGTGAACCCATAACCGGCCAGTTCAGAGGCGAGGCCAGAAGTGGACTCGACTCCTGTAACCATAAATAGGAGAGTATTTGGAGGAGGCACTTGTAGGTTTCCTCTTGAAGACTTCTACACTTGTTCTGACAGTGTTTCTGATATCTTCTGGCAAGACATTGTTAAGTCTGGGACAACGGATGCTGATACAATGTTCTCTGACGGTGTCCACGACGCTCTTGGTTTTCACTGGGTATGTTTTTTATTTCTTCCATATCTCTCACTCCAGTATGTTGTTATGGCAGTGTGCAGATATTGGATTAGGCCCTCAAGTACTTTCCACATATATTATCATGTATTTATTTCTCCTTTGCTCCAGTGAGTACATATTTAGAACTTTGAAACGTCAAGAACACAGTTTCCAGAAAGAAGATATTCGGTTCTATAATAATCCTAGAAGTTGAAAAATCAACAGTGAACAGAGGCAACAGGAAATAAAAATATCCTATCATCACCAGAGATCCTAGAATCGAATCTGAGTCTTGATAAAATCTCAATCCTGAGCGAAACGTGGTCTAATTTAAAGCTTGCTCTGCATTATTTCGGCCAGTTAAGGACCTATTAAGGGACCAATGAACGGGTCATCATTACATGACTAAGACCCGCGTCACGAGACTTTCCCTGACGAAATACGATATACCACCACCACCACCACCACCACCACCACCACCACCACCACTATCTCTAGTGACCTTGAGTGGACAGAAAGCAAAGTAATGTTCGTATGAGTGTTGTGTATGACTCACGAAATCGTAATAACACCCGTTCTGTGATACGTATGACTGTATGACGTATAAGTATTATGGATGACTATATGAGTATTATGTATAAAAATATGAGTTCTATATGTGATTGTATGGTTATTATATATGATTATTTGTGAATATTATGACTGATTGTGCATTACTCACCTATTTGTGGTTACAGGGGTCGATACATAGCTCCTGGCCCCGCCTCTTCACTGATCGCTACTATGTCCTCTCTCCCTGCTCCATGAACTTTATCATACCTCGTCTTAAAACTATGTAAGGTTCCTGCCTCCACTACGTCACTTGCCAGACTATTCCACTTCCT
>WNWK01042043.1:0-16160 GCA_009830355.1 Cherax destructor | reverse complement strand
AAACCCATGGGCCCAAAGCTCTAGCCCAGCCCTTCCCAAAGGGCTGGCACTGGGAAAATGTCTTTTAAAATGATTCAGTGATTCTACAATATGTTTTGATACTAAAACAGCAAAATTCATAAAGCAATAGTGCCTCAGTGATAAAGTGTAGAATTAACAGTGCAGCAAGTAAGTTAATCCATTAATCTATAGAAAATGATGACACGAAACTTAACTCCCCCCATTGTTGTTTGAGGTACAGGGCGACTGACAACACCGCCATGTCTGGCGGCCATCACTATTTCAGGCGTATCTTTCAGTGGCCCTTATACACCCAACGACAAACACCACAACACCAGTCCAAGATTTGAAATGATATTATATTCATTCTAGAGTATATGTCATGTTTCTATGTTATTAATATTGTTTATTATGCCATATTAGATAAATTTGTGATAGATAAATAAGTCGTATAGAAGATATTAGCGAAATATTGAAGGACCATCTTGTCCGTCCCCAAACACACACCCCCCCGCTAGCACAATTCCAAACATTCGCCAAACAGAACTCCCTGGAACACTTTTTGAGCAACAGGGGTCCAGTGATTAAGGTGGTCATAGTGTCATTAAAAACAAAGAAGGGAAGTAACCCATGGGAAGGACTTGGTACCTAAAGTCTTTATGGAAGGGGATTCCCTTCCAAACAAAAGCAACTCTTCCATCCCCCCCTCCTTCCGATTTCCCACACATCAACAACTCTTCAATGAAGGTAAGTGACATGTTATTATTTTTTTATTCTTCATGTCTTATTGTTTTCTGTGTAATTTAATGTACAAAAATAATTTATTTTAATACTTTTGGGTGTCTGAAATAGACTACAGTGGACCCCCGCCTAACGAGCACCCCGGAAATCGTACAATTACGTAATATTGTAAGTGCTTGTGGAAGTGTATTTTTGGGGGTCTGAAATAGACTAACCTAAGTGACATTATTTCTTAAGGAAGTAAATTTGTTCGGTAATGGCACTTGAGCAGGCTTATGGAATGAATTTTGCTCGTTAGGCGGGGGTCCACTGTAATTTTATTTAGATTATTTCTTAAGGGGAAAATAGATTTGGAGTTCGTGATATTCGGGGTTTGCCGGGCCCTCTGGAACAGATTAATCACGAACTCCGGGGGTCCACTGTATCTAATAATGTATGCTAAAATGTACTGCACCAATATAGAGTAAGAATTAGTAATAGTCTGCCTGAAATGCCTAGGCATGCTAGTGTCCTTCTTTGTAATTAATATTTCATAACATGTAAACCACACATTGTAAGCTTTGCAAGGAAATAAACATTTTCATTTTCATTTCAGATCACTTTTTAGTTACAGCTACAGTGGGAGTAAAAGGAAGATGGGATACAAGGAAAATAGATGCAGTAAGTAAGAGAGAGGTGAAGGTTTATAAACTAAAAGAGGAGGCAGTTAGGGTAAGATACAGTGGTCCCTCGGTTTTCGTGTATATCTGCTTTCGTGTATTTCAGTTTTCTTGTAGTTTTTTCGTGGAAAATTGCCCTCTGTTTTCGTGTGTTCCCTCCATTTTCGTGCTCGGTCCGGAACCTGTCCACCAGTGCCGCGCACATACAAAGGCTGTAGGCCACCACCCACGCACCTCCCACGCACATTGCCACGCAGTCTAGCATTGTTTACGCTTGAGTGAACATCACCCCAGGAGTTTATACAAAATATTTATTAACAATTCATTGTTTTTGGGCCTTGATTATTGTGTGTGACTACTAAATAAGCTACCATGAGCCCAAAGAAAGCTCCTAGTGCCACTTCTTTGGAAAAGAAAGTGAGGAACACCATAGAACTGAAGAAAGAAATAATAGAAAAATATGATAGTTGTGTATGTATTGCCGAGCTCGCCAGGATATACAAGAAAGCCCCAACAACCATCGGTTCCATTGTGTATAAGAGAAAAGCAATCACTGAAGCTAATGTTGCGAAAGGGGTGAATACAATAACCAAACAGAGATCACAAACAATAGAAAATATGGAGAAATTGTTGTTGCTGTGGATAAACCAAAAACTGCTAGCAGGTGTGGAAACTTTTTTAGTCACTAAAAGTTCCACAGGGTAAGTGAGCCGTTAGGAGCCTTACATACCATGGATCGGCCCTCGGAGTTTATAAACCCACACTCCCAACCAAAACAACTACACACTCCAGCTTTTGAAGGTGACTATTGTGTATATTTTAATTGATAGATTTATTCACATAGGAACACCTAGGCAAGTTTGTACAGATAGAAACTAATAGTAGGATTATTAAGGCAACATTAGGTATTAATAGTGTAGCTCTAGCACCCTAATATAGGTAGTTATAGGCCTGAATAGGCAAGCATTAGGTTATGTTAGCTAGAGACAACTGGCAGCCCACACTTGAATCTAGGCAGTGTGGCGTGACCTACGTTCTTACCAGACCAGACTCCACACGAACAAGACGTGCTGAGATTAGGCAGCACCCCCCACGTGACCCAACATCTGTCCTGGGGCCACGGAGGAGATCCCGAAGTACCGTGGACATCTGCCTCCATCCAGACCCTGTCACAGTAAGACTAGGCTTTCTTTCTCTCAGTATCTGGCCAGTTTTCTGGGGGAAACGTTAGTGAGTTATCTGTGGGTCTTAGGCGGACGGACGACTTAGTGTTGGTATGTAACAGCGTCGTCTCTTAAGTTCAAGTCTGGAAGCTAGTGTTACTTACTGTATATATTGCTCAAGGACTTCCCAAGGAACCAGGGGACTCTGAGGTGCAGACAGGACACTAATTTCACCATCTTTTGCAGACAAAGTTTCTTCACTGCACATGGTGTTAGGAGGGGTTATATATAAGGAAGACCAGGACACATACCACCCTTTTCTTTCAAGTAAGTAATCTCCCTTCTAGTATTGTGTAGGCAGGTGGGGTTCCCCTTACTGCAATCAGCTAGAAATTTGTACCATAGCCACTTGTAAGTCTGAGAGAAGTGTCTCAGAGTGTCGGTGTCAACAGTACTTGCCCAGAGTGCAACTTACATGAGGCCAATTCAAACAAGTTTCTACATGGTCCTTCGAACCGGATGTGGAATAGCTAGTTTAGCAGACACATTAGTCTTAATTAGCTAGGCCACAGTTAATGTACCAGTCATTTTCGAAGCTAGGTTAGTTTTCACACCTAGGCCCAAAGACTTACTAAGGCTAGGTTAAGCTAACTAATCAGAAGTTATTATTTACAGTAATCTACAGGCAGGCCAAGTAGGCTAGTCAAGCTGTGAGTTATGTTCTTATGTTCTTATGTAAGCCAGGTTAGGTAACTTGCATATTTAATTACTTACAGTGAATTGCAGGCAGTCACAGTTAGGGTAGGCCTCTGCAATAATTATAACAGTTATAACAGCTAGGTCAGATTTAACCTAGCTATTATTTACCTTGCAAGCTAGATTCAGGCTAGTTGCACACTAATTTCAACAGTGATAAAGTTAGGCTAGGTTACCTTCACCAGCTAACTACATTAATTGTCTAGGCTTAGTTAAGCCAAAGCTAATTACACAACATTATTCATATACTGTTTATAAGTGAATTACTGAATTTATTTTGTGCTGACCAATTGAATTTAATTTACAAAGACTACATATTTTTACTGTGTGAATTTTGTTGTAGTATTTGACCCATTTAATTTGTGATTTGCTAGCTCAAGCCCTGTAACTATTTACTATTGGGTACAGGGAGTTGCTAGGTTAAGCTTTCATAACAACAATATACATTTTAGTTGGGTTTGAGGACTAGCAGTGCATATTTAATAGAGTCAAGTCAACAGTTGTAAAGTAAAGCCGTCAAGCTTGTTGAGGAGCTTTGGGGATCACTTATTCTCACCTAATACCGTGTTGTACTGTGGGGTGGGCTAATTGACGTATAAATTAGTGACAAACTCTAACTAAACCACAACTATGACAGGGGAGAATCAGGGAGCACCTACCCCATCTCTAAGCCAGCTAAAGCGGTCTATGAGCACCCACAAGGGTCGACTAACCAGGGCATGTAGGGAGAGCCGTGCTGTCAGGGAAAACCCAGATGCAGATTGCGAGGATCTAGAAAGGTGTTTAGAGCTTTTAGAGGGAAGGCTAAAGGCATTGGAGACAGCCTATCTTCGTTACGAGACAGAAGCCTACGAGACAGAGGAACCTGACGATGTTGTCGAGACAACTAGGGAGGAATGCGATGATCAGAGGGCCGAAGGTCTAACAGAGTGGGGACTCTGCAAAAAGTTAAAGAAAGTATTGAAGGCTAATACAGCAAGGTCAACAAATAATAGTACAGGGCACACACGTCAGCACAGTCCCCTTAGAGTGTTACCCAGATTACCTACATTAAATTTACCAACATTTGATGGAATTTTGACAGAGTACATTGCTTTCTGGGATCAGTTTAAATCACAGATAGATGACAGGGATGATTTGTCAGATGCCACCAAACTACAGTACTTACGTTCACAGCTCAAGGGTAAAGCCCTGGACTTGGTCCGGCATTACCAAACCACTGACGTTAATTATCAACATGCCAAGGATCAACTAAAGAATACGTATGGCAACACAGAGGAGATAATGATAGCTATATTTTATCGATTGTCCGATCTTGAGGCTTGCCATCATGACCGTCAGAGCTTAGAGAAGTTAAAAATCGAAGTCACGAGTCTGACAAACAGTCCTAGAGATTTACATGATTGGGGCGGATCGGAATGGATGGTCAGTCAGACAATTCAGAGGAAACTAGCTAGCACTACAATACATGAGTTACATTTGAAGTATGGGACTAACCGGTTCACAATACAACAGATTGTTGAGGGGTTGAGTGATATCGTGATTCACCTGAGTATAGGTGAGAGAGAAAGGTCACCGCCATCATCACATAAACAAACAGTTAGTTACTCAGAAAACTCGAGAGATAGAACTAAAGCACCCCCTGCTAGGATCGGCACCTATTATGCCCAAGACAGGTCCTCAACCAAGGGGAAAACCACTAAGACATGTGTGTTCTGCGAAGGTGAACACACTAGCATGAGTTGCTCGTGGTATGCAACACTGAGCAGTAGGCGGCAGAGACTAAAGGAGTTGCAGCTATGCTTAAGGTGTTGTGGAAGACATGAGGCAGAAGATTGCTGGTCACATCTTTCAGAGTGCTATAATTGCCGGAAAGGTAAGCACCATACTGCACTATGTCACAACAATTTAAGGGGACCCCAGTCTAGTAGGGACGTTTCTCCAGTAGAGATAGAAGGCGTGCCCGAGCCTGAAGTGGTAGCCAGCATGATTAGTGTGGGCAAAGTCTCTAATCTGAGTGAGAAGCACAGAGCTGCTGCCCTACCTACAGTCATGGCAGGGGTTGTGAACGGGAACAGATCCGAAACAACACGATTATTCTTGACTCAGGGCACAAGTGTCCATGATAACAGAGAAGTTGGTGGCTAGGTTAAAGTTGAAGGCCACCGACAAATTTAGTGCGACATTGGGAGGTGCTATAAGTCAGGGCCCACCCAAGTCTTATGATGTTGTGGATGTCACTGTTAAACTGGGTGGACATCACAGAAATATTACAGCTCTGGTAGTAAATACGTTACCTGTGGCTATTACGACCAGAGGTCTTGCAGCAGCAACCAAGCGATTGAAAGACCTTGGTGAGAGCTGGCAGACCAGGACATTACCACTGACACAGTCAGAAATTAGGTATCCTGGTGGGAACCAACTATCTTGATGACTTCCTGTCCACACGACGGACTGTTAAGGAAGGAATTGGTTTATACAGATCCCCAGTAGGATATATCATCGGTGGCAGAATTCCTCATGAGTTCCCTGCAACGCCAGAGAGGGGGAAGTTCACACCCTGATAGCTGGGGAGTAGTGATAATGAATGTTAGTGTCACGATGAACCACCGGGTAAGCCAAACCAAGTAGGAAGTGACGAACACTTAGCCACCTTGGGGAGACGCTTTTATGGGGTACCTAAAGAGGGAGATAGATTGTCATTAAACCCAGGGAACCTCGTATCAGTGGGAAGAATGGCTACCGGGGTATATAGGCCACTGGGTGGGAAAGTACGAAGCTGCTCAGACAAGGCTAGACATGTGAAAGACATTAAAGTTAAAGGGAAGGGTGTTAAGATCACCGGAACCCATAAGTTTACACCCCCAGCAATCCACAGGCGGAAACTGGACAGTCGGAGTTAAACCAGAGTCTGCTCGACGAGAGTGGCCGGACAGCACTCATGTCCAGGGCCCACTGTGGGGCTTGCGGAAGGTGAACTTGACGTAGACTCACCTTTACCTTCGCTGGCGGGAGGATGTGGAAACTTTTTAGTCACTAAAGTTCCACAGGGTAAGTGAGCCGTTAGGAGCCTTACATACCGTGGATCGGCCCTCGGAGTTTATAAACCCACACTCCCAACCAAAACAACTACACACTCCAGCTTTTGAAGGTGACTATTGTGTATATTTTAATTGATAGATTTATTCACCTAGGAACACCTAGGCAAGTTTGTACAGATAGAAACTAATAGTAGGATTATTAAGGCAATGTTAGGTATTAATAGTGTAGCTCTAGCACCCTAATATAGGTAGTTATAGGCCTGAATAGGCAAGCATTAGGTTATGTTAGCTAGAGACAACTGGCAGCCCACACTTGAATCTAGGCAGTGTGGCGTGACCTACGTTCTTACCAGACCAGACTCCACACGAACAAGATGTGCTGAGATTAGGCAGCACCCCCCACGTGACCCAACATCTGTCCTGGGGCCACAGAGGAGATCCCGAAGTACCATGGACATCTGCCTCCATCCAGACCCTGTCACAGTAAGACTAGGCTTTCTTTCTCTCAGTATCTGGCCAGTTTTCTGGGGGAAACGTTAGTGAGTTATCTGTGGGTCTTAGGCGGACGGACGACTTAGTGTTGGTATGTAACAGCGTCGTCTCTTAAGTTCAAGTCTGGAAGCTAGTGTTACTTACTGTATATATTGCTCAAGGACTTCCCAAGGAACCAGGGGACTCTGAGGTGCAGACAGGACACTAATTTCACCATCTTTTGCAGACAAAGTTTCTTCACTGCACATGGTGTTAGGAGGGGTTATATATAAGGAAGACCAGGACACATACCACCCTTTTCTTTCAAGTAAGTAATCTCCCTTCTAGTATTGTGTAGGCAGTGTGGGGTTCCCCTTACTGCAATCAGCTAGAAATTTGTACCATAGCCACTTGTAAGTCTGAGAGAAGTGTCTCAGAGTGTCGGTGTCAACAGTACTTGCCCAGAGTGCAACTTACAAGAGGCCAATCCAAACAAGTTTCTACAGCAGGTGATAATATTGTGCAATCCATCATATGTGAAAAAGCAAGGCAGTTGCATGTCGATCTTGTCAAGAAAATGCCTGGAACCAGTGATGTTGATGTTGATGAATTTAAGGCCAGCAAAGGTTGGTTCGAAAAATTTAAGAGGCGAACTGGCATACACAGTGTTGTAAGGCATGGTGAGGGGGCCAGTTCAGATAAAGATGGGGCTGAAAAATTTGTGCTCGACTTTAAAAAATATGTAGAGGCTGAAAATTTCAAACTCCAACAAGTGTTTAATTGTGACGAAACAGGCCTCTTTTGGAAGAAAATACCAAGGAGGACCTACATCACGCAGGAGGAAAAGGCAATGCGAGGACACAAGCCTATGAAAGACAGGCTAACTCTAATGTTGTGTGGTAACGCTAGTGGGGATTTCAAAGTGAAGCCTTTACTCGTGTATCACTCTGAAAATCCCAGAGTGTTCAGGGACTACAGTGTTGACAAGAGTAAATTGTGTGTGTTTTGGAAGTCTAATGCTAAGGCATGGGTCACTAGGGAAATTTTCCTGGAATGGTTTAATCAAGTGTTTGGCCCCAGTGTGAAGAAATATTTATTGGAGAATAAATTGCCACTTAAGTGCCTCCTGGTAATGGACAATGCTCCTGGTCATCCTCAAGACTTGGACGACCAAATGTCTAAGGATTTCAGATTTGTAAAAGTGAAGTTCTTGCCTCCTAACACCACTCCTCTCCTCCAGCCCATGGACCAGCAGGTCATTTCAAACTTAAAAAAACTGTACACCAAAGCAATGTTTCAAAGGTGTTTTGATGTGAACAATGACACTAAATTGACCCTAAAAGAGTTCTGGAAGGGTCACTTCGATATCTTCCATTGAATAGGCCTTATAGATAAAGCTTGGCAGGGAGTGACCTCCAGGACGATGAACTCTGCTTGGAGAAAGTTGTGGCCAGATTGTGTCCCAGATAGGGATTTTGAAGGGTTTGAAGCTAACCCTGAGGAGCCTATGGAAGTTGTGGAAAATATTGTGGAATTGGGGACTTCCATGGGGTTGGATGTGAATGGAGAGGATGTGGAAGAGTTGGTGGAGGACCACAATGAAGATCTAACCACTGAAGAGCTGCAAGAGCTTGAGCTGCAACAACAACAACAAAACAGATCTGAGGAAATTGCTTCAGTGGAGGAACAAAGATGTATGGTGCCTTCTTCAGAGATTAAGGAGATTTGTGCAATGTGGAGTAGGGTGCAATCATTTGTGGAGGAACATCACCCTGACAAAGATGTTGGAATCCGTCTCATCAACATGTTCAATGACAATCTGTTTTCCCATTTTAGGGACATTTTAAAGAGACGCCAGACACAGAGCTCTCTGGAGAGATATTTAGTGCCACAGGTGTGCAGTGACTCTCAAGCTGGTCCTACTGGGATTAAAAGACAAAGAAGGGAAGTGACCCCAGATGAGGACTTGGTACCTAGAGTCCTTATGGAGGGGGATTCCCCTTCCAAAAATTTGGGACTCTACCCTCTCCCCTCCTATCTCTCTTCCATCCAGCAACATCAGTCTTCAGTAAGGGTAAGTGCCACATTCATTTCATTCATTTGTGCATGTAAATCTATCTTTAAGGCCCCCCAAATTTTTTTTTTTCCAAACTTCTGGGTTTCTGGAACGAATTAATTGAAATTCCATTATTTCTTAGGGGGAAAATGGTTTCAGTTTTCATGTGTTTCAGTTTTAGTGCCTCCCTCTGGAACGGATTAAACACGAAAACCGAGGGACCACTGTATAAACAACTACTGGAGGATAGATGGGCTAGTGAGAATAAGTATAGGCAATGGGGTCGAAGATGTATGGGGTAGGTTTAAAATGTAGTGTTAGTGTGTTCAGCAGAAGTTTGTGGTTACAGGAAAGTGGCAGAAGGAAGAAGAGTGATTGGTGGAATGATGATGATTGGTGGAATGATGATGGAGAAAAGTTAACATATGAGGGAAGAGTATATGGAGAAAAAGAGAGGTTAAGAGAGTGGTAAAGGAATGTAAAAAGAGAGCAAATGAGAGAGTTGAAAACAAGAAAAAGTTTTGGAGTGAGATTAATAAGTTGAGGAAGCCTAGGAACAAATGGATTTGACAGTTAAAAATAGGAGAGGAGAGTTATTAAATGGAGAGTTAGAGGTATCGGAAGATGGACGGAATATATTGAGTAGTTGTTAAATGTTGATGAAGACAGGGAAGCTGTAATTTCATGTATAGGGCAGGAGGAATAACATCTTGTAGGAGTGTGGAAGAGCCAGTTGTGAGTGTGGGGAAGTTTTGAGGCAGTGGGTAGAATGAAAGGGGTAAGGCAGCTGGGATTGATGGGATAAAGATAGAAATGTTAAAAGCAGGTGGGGATATAGTTTTGGAGTGGTTAGTGCTATTATTTAATAAGTGTATGGAAGAGGGTAAGGTACCTAGGGATTGGCAGAGTGTGTGTATAGTTCCTTTGTATAAAGGCAAAGGGGACAAAAGAGAGTGCAAAAATTATAGGGGAATAAGTCTGTTGAGTGTACCTGGTAAAGTGTATGGTAGAGTTATTATTGAAAGAATTAGGAGTAAGACAGAAAGCAGGATAGCAGATGAACAAGGGGCTTTAGGAAGGTAGGGGTGTGTAGACCAAGTGTTTACAGTGAAACATATAGGTGAACAGTATTTGGATAAGGGTAAAGATGTTTTTGTGGCATTTATGGATTTGGAAAAGGCGTATGATAGAGTAGATAGGGGCAATGTGGCAGATGTTGCAGGTGTATGGAATAGGGGTAGGTTACTGAAAGCAGTGAAGAGTTTTTATGAGGATAGTGAGGCTCAGGTTAGAGTGTGTAGGAGGAGGGGACTATTTCCCAGTAAAAGTGTGCCTTAGACAAGGATGTGTGATGTCACCGTGGTTGTTCAATATATTTATAGATGGGGTAGAAAGAGAAGTGAATGCGAGGATCTTGGCAAGAGGTGTCGGGTTAAAAGATAAAGAATCAAATACAAAGTGGGAGTTGTCACAGTTGTTTTTTGATGATGACACTGTGCTTTGGGAGATTCTGAAGAGAAGTTGCAGAGGTTGGTGGATGAATTTGGTAGGGTATGTAAAGAAGAAAATTGAAAGTGAATATAGGAAAGAGTAAGGTGATGAGGATAACAAGAAGATTTGGTGATGAAAGATTGGATATCAGATTGGAGGGAGAGAGTATGGAGGAGGTAAATGTATTCAGATATCTGGGAGTGGACATGTCAGCAGATGGGTCTATGAAGGATGAGGTGAATCATAGAATTAGTGAGGGAAAAGGGTGAGTGGTGCACTTCAGAGTCTGTGGAGACAAAGAACTTTGTCCATAGAAGTATAGAGGGAATATATGAGAGTATAGTTATACCAACACTCTTATATGGATGTGAAGCATGAGTGATGAATGTTGCAATGAGGAGAAGGCTGGAGGCAGTGGAGACATCATGTCTGAGGTCAATGTGAGGTGTGAATATAATGCAGAGAATTCGGAGTTTGGAAATTAGGACGAGGTGCGGGATTACCAAAACTATTATTTAGAGAGCTGAGGAGGGGTTGTTGAGGTAGTTCAAACATGTAGAGAGAATGGAACGGGACAGAAAGACTTCGAGAGTGTATAAATCTGTAGTGGAGGGAAGGCAAGGTTGGAGGAGGGGTAAAGGAGGTTTTGTGTGCGAGGGGCTTGGACTTCCAGCAGGCATGTGTGAGCGTATTTGATAGGAGTGAATGGAGACAAATGGTTTTAATACTTTAAGTGCTGTTGGTGTGAGCAAAGTAACATTTATGAAGGGATTCAGGAAACCGGCAGGCGGACTTGAGTCCTGGAGATGGGAAGTACAGTGTCTGCACTCTGAAGGAAGGGTGTTAATGTTGCAGTTTTATAACTGTAGTGTAAAGCACCCTCCGGCAAGACAGTGATGGAGTGAATGATGATGAAAGTTTTTCTTTTTGGACCACCCTGCCTTGGTGGAATCAACCGCTGTATTAATAAAAAAATTAAAAAAATGTGGCAGATATTTAATGAAATGATATTTATGGAAAATTTTGATGTAATTTTCCCAAATTTATAGTGCATAAATTTTTATAGTGTAAATAAGTGTAAACTGTGTTGCTGTTGTTTAAAAATTAATTTGTGAGTGGAAAGGAAGCAGCAGCTGTGCAGGCAGGGTGGAGAGGAGGACACCATAGGGAAAAAATAGTGGAAGTCTGATCAGAATAACCGGCTAATTCATCATCATCTGGGCAAAATTGGAATGGAGCAGCCTTAGATGACCAGAAAGTAATGTGGATGTCCTACACTGCAGATAGGGAAGAAAATATGAGAAACCACTGCAATATAGTGGTGGAATTGGGAAATATGGAGGGACACTGATGACTTCCTACAGCTCGCCTTTCCATAAGTACAATTTACCTTTGTTCAGTAGATTGCATTGGCCATCGTATGTCTCACTAGCTAGGTAACGTTAGGGTGTGTTCTACCGGTGGTACAAATTAGTAAGTTAATACCAGGAATTTCGTATGTTCAAGTTAGGTAGTTGTGTTTGATATTAACAGCATTATACCCCCTTCCTCTTTTATCAAGTCAAACCCAATTGATACAGTCCACAATTAATTGTACAAGAATTACTAGTTATGTTTTATTAAATATTAATGTATAATTTTAGGTCCCGGTTTTGTTTGAGAGTGGTGTGAGGGTTGTGGGTATCGAAGGAGACACTTTTCTGTGACCTAGAGTGTCTCAAATCCAGCCTACCTCAGAGGCGCAACAAAAATGGTAAGTGGTGTTTATCTTGATTGCATCCCACCCAAATTACTTGTATGAACATACAGTGGACCCCCGCTATTCGAACAGCTCGGCAGTCGAACAAATCGTCATTAGAACAAGAAAATCCATATCTTCATGAGAACAAAATATCACGATTCGAACAAGTGTGTCTATCACCTGTCCGCCCAGGCGCTTGGAAAGCCAGTACCGCGTTGTTTACACTCGAGAGAACAATACCCTGCACGCTCATCCAGACATTTCACACTTAATTATAATTGTTTGGAGATTGTTCATTAAGTGTGAGGCAGTGGTGGTAGAGGCAGTGGTGAGAGGCAGTGGTGGTTGAGGCAGTGGTGGTTGAGGCAGTGGTGGTTGAGGCAGTGGTGGTTGAGGCAGTGGTGAGAGGCAGTGGTGGTAGAGGCAGTGGTGAGAGGCAGTGGTGGTAGAGGCAGTGGTGAGAGGCAGTGGTAGGAGGCAGTGGTGGTAGAGGCAGTGGTGGTTGAGGCAGTGGTGAGAGGCAGTGGTGGTAGAGGCAGTGGTAGAGGAAGTGGTGAGAGGCAGTGGTGGTAGAGGCAGTGGTGAGAGGCAGTGGTGGTAGAGGCAGTGGTAGAGGAAGTGGTGAGAGGCAGTGGTGGTAGAGGCAGTGGTGAGAGACAGTGGTGGTAGAGGCAGTGGTGAGAGGCAGTGGTGGTTAGAGGCAGTGGTGGTTGAGCCAGTGGTGAGAGGCAGTGGTGGTAGAGGCAGTGGTGAGAGGCAGTGGTGAGAGGCAGTGGTGGTAGAGCAGTGGTGAGAGGCAGTGGTGAGAGGCAGTGGTGAGAGGCAGTGGTGGTAGAGCCAGTGGTGAGAGGCAGTGGTGGTAGAGGCAGTGGTGGTTGAGGCAGTGGTGGTTGAGGCACTGGTGAGAGGCAGTGGTGGTAGAGGGCAGTAGTGAGAGGCAGGGTGAGAGGCAGTGGTATAGGCAGTGGTGAGAGGCAGTGGTGGTGAGGCAGTAGTGAGAGGCAGTGGTGAGAGGCAGTGGTGGTAGATTCAGTGAGAGGCAGTGGTGGTAGAGGCAGTGGTGAGAGGCAGTGGTGGTAGAGGCAGTGGTGAGAGGCAGTGGTGGTAGAGGCAGTGGTGAGAGGCAGTGGTGGTAGAGGCAGTGGTGAGAGGCAGTGGTGGTAGAGGCAGTGGTGAGAGGCAGTGGTGGTAGAGGCAGTGGTGAGTAAACAAGATTAAATGAAGGTTAGGGAGGGAGTTTTGTAAACAAACCAGTTGTTGTTGTTGCTGTTACCAGCCTGACATGTACGATTTCTGTTCACTACTAGAAGCTGACTGGAAGTGATCTAATGCAGATAGCATTACAAAATCCGTTTTCTTATACTAACACGTCTGAAGGAGGAAAGAATGGGAATATGATTTCACAGCTGCAGCGAGAATGCTCGCCACCATCCTTCCCAGCCACCACATTCGTAACATACATATTTTATTCATTCTAGAGTGTATATCAGGTTTTTATTTTATTTATATTGTTTATTATGTCATATTAGATGAATTGTGATAGATAAATAAGCTGTCGAGTTGATAATAGCTTCACAGTGAAGTACTATTTTGTCATGCCTCTGACAGCAGGAACGGATTAATTGTATTTCCATTATTTCTTATAGGAAAAATTAAATTGCCTTTCGAACATTTCATGTTAAGAACAAGCTCCTGGAACGGATTAAATTCAAATAGCGAGGGTCCACTGTAATAGATTAGATTTTGCCACCGAAGTGGCTAGTTTATTGTGCACCCATATCCATCCTGTGGACGGTAGCGCAAGAGCATATGGATACACAAAGGCCTAGGCACTAGGCCCCAAAGGGTTAACAATTGTACATTTGGGTTTATATCTACATTTCAATTATCTGTTACAAGCAGGTATCTTATTTCATGAATAAGATATCTTGACATGTCACATAGGTTATTATATTGTCTATCTCTATATTCCACTGTAATATTGAAGTTCATACAGGCAATTTCTCACAATATTAGTATACAGTGGAACCCCGGTTAACGAACATCCCGGAAATCGTGTAATTATATAAGTATAATATTGTAAGTGCTTGTGGAAGTGTATTTTTGGGGGTCTGAAATAGACAAACCTAAATGACATTTTTCTTAGAAGTAAATTGTTCGGTAATAGCACTTGAGCAGGCTTCTGCAATAAATTTTTTTCGTTAACCGGGTTCCACTGTATTGTGTTATCAACAAATTTTGTTGAAAATAAGAAAAAGTGTTGGAGTGAGATTATTAAGTTGAGAGCCTAGGGAACAAATAGATTTGACAGTTAAAAATAGGAGAGGAGAGTTATTAAATGGAGAGTTAGAGGTATCGGGAAGATTGATAGAATATTTTGAGGAGTTGTTAAATGTTGATGAAGATAGGGCTGTGATTTTGTGTAGGGAAGGAGGAATAACATCTTTTAGGAGTGTGGAAGAGCCAGTTTGAGTATGGGGAAGTTCGGAGGCAGTGGGAGAATGAAAGGGGGTAAGGCAGCTGGGATTGATGGATAAAGATAGAAATGTTAAAAAGCAGGTGGGGATATAGTTTTGGAGTGGTTGGTGCATTTTTAATAAATGTATGGAAGAGGGTAAGGTACCTAGGGATTGGGAGAGGATGTATTGTCCTTTGTATAAAGGCAAAGGGACAAAAGAGAGTGCAAAATTATAGGGAAAAGTCTGTTGAGGTACCTGGGAAAGTGTATAGTAGAGTTATTATTGAAAGAATTAAGAGTAAGACAAAGCAGGATAGCAGATGAACAAGGGATTTAGGAAAGGTAGGGGTGTGTAGACCAAGTGTTTACAGTGAAACATATAGGTGAACAGTATTTGGATAGGGTAAAGATGTTTTGTGGGAAATTTTTGGATTTGGAAAAGGCTATGATAGAGTATATAGGGGGCAATGTGGCAGATGTTGCAGGTGTGGAATAGGAGGTAGTTACTGGAAAGCAGTGAAGAGTTTTTATGAGGATAGTGAGGCTCAGGTTGTGTGTGTGTAGGAGGAAGGGGACCTTTCCCAGAAAGTGGGCCTTAGAAAGGATGTGATGTCCCCTGGTTGTTAAATATTTAAGATGGGTTAAGAAAAGGAATAGGTCTGGCAAAGGTGGGGCCAAAAGATAAAAGAAGCAAACAAAGTTGGAGTTGCCGTTGCTTTTGCTGATGACACTGTGTTTTGGGAGATTCTGAAAAGAAGGCAGAGGTTGGTGGATGAATTTGGTAGGGTGTTAAAGAAGAAAATTGAAAGTGAATATAGGAAAGAGTAAGGTGATGAGGATAACAAAAGATTAGGTGATGAAAGATTGGATATCAGTTATAGGAGAGAGTATGAGGTGAATGGTTAGATATTTGGGAGGGACATGTCCCGCAGATGGGTCTATGAAGGATGGGTGAATCATAAATTGATGAGGGGAAAAGGGTGGTGGAGCACCGGAGTCTGTGGAGGAAAACAACTTTGTCCATGGAAGAAAGAGGGAATGTATGGGAGATAGTTATACCAACACTCTTTATGGGGTGAAGCATGGGTGATGTGTTAAGAGGAGAAGGCTGGAGGCAGGAGGTGTGATGTCTGAGGTTGGGGGTGTGAATATAATGCAGAGAACTCCGGGGTTTTTGGAATTAGGAGGAGGTGTGGGGTTGCCAAAAATATTATCCAAAATGAGGAGGGGTTGTTGAGGTGGTTTGGACATGTAGAGAGAATGGAATGAGACAGAATGACTTTGAGAGTGTATAAATTGTAGTGGAGGGAAGGCGGGGTAGGGGTGGCCTAGGAAAGGTTGGAGGTAGGAGTTAAGGAAGTTTTTGTGGGGGGCTTGGACTTCCAGCAAGCATGGGAATATTTGATAGGAGGAATGGAACAAATGGTTTTAAACTTGACGAGCTTTGGGTGTGAGCAAAGTAACATTTATGAAGGGGTTAGGGAACGGGAGGCCGGACTTGGTTCTGGGGATGGAAGTACAGTGCTGGCACCTGAAGGAGGGGGTTAATGTTGCAGTTTTATAACTGTAGTGAAAGCACCCTT
>WNWK01042042.1:0-16160 GCA_009830355.1 Cherax destructor | reverse complement strand
ATATTGCTGTTGTAAATTTTAACATGTTTTATGTTTTACAAAAAACTTGGGGAGGGGAGGGGAAAAGGGGGTGGGGGCTTGGGGGGTTTTCCCTGTTTGCACCTTTTGGTTTTTCTTTCGGTTTATTTTTGTCCAGTAAACGGCATTGAGATGGTTTTCCAAGTGTTGAGCTGGGAGTTGGGGAGTTATGGTGGATATCCCGTTGTCAGGTCCGGAGGCCATGGTGATGCCGGGAGGTATTCTTTGTATTCATGGTAACTTTCAAATAATTTATCATCAAATTTAAATAAACATTTTGGGAATTTTTTTCCTTATCTTATTAATTTATTTTTTTTATTATTAAATAAATGGTATATTTTTCCCCTGTGGGTTTTTAAAATTTGTTTTAACCTTTTTTCCAAGGGTTTCAGTATGTTTTTTAAGGGTTTTTTAAAAAAAAGGAAAAAAAAAAAAAATTTGAACATGTTAAAATGTTTCATTATTAAAAATTATGTAAGATTCTGGCCCTGTATCAATAAAAATCGTGTTTTTGGTGTTTATGCCCGGGGTTTGGGAGCTAAACCCTTTTGGGTTTTAATTTTTTTTAAAACATATTGTGGCATCTTGTTAAATGACAATTTTATTTTTTATGTCGGGTAAGCATAATGAAAAACAAATCGATGAAAACTTATAGGAGCTTGTGTGCAACATTTTGATACTGTGTTGGGATATTTTTTTTTTTTTTTGTACAGATATCTTCTTTATATTTTTCTTTCGTTGGGGTGTTGCTATGAGTTGTAGGTATAGTATGGACATTTTTTTCGTGACGAGCAGTGGGTTCTTTTGACGTCTTGCAATTATTTCATTGTTTAGGGGAAGGGGGGAGGACATGTGTCGGGTGGCTGCATGATTGTGGATGGGTCATAGATGGTATCTTTATTGTACCATGGAGATGTAATGGTTTTTTTTGGGTTTTGGTTGCCTTCTTTTGATTATAATAATTGTTTTGGGGTTTTTGGGGTTGTGTTTATCGAGTGATCTGTTGTTATTATCGTGATAATTCTTTATTAATTTTGGGATTCTTCCTCATGCTATGAGTTAATTATCATAGGACTTGTTTTATTATCTCTTGTTGGGGTTTGTAAATGTTGTGTAATGTATGATTGTACATGGGGTTTTCAGTGTAAAATTTTCTATGTTTCATTTAAAAATATGGATTTCTGTTTTTTTCATTTGATTTTTCATACTATGTAGAAAATAATCTTAAAAAAATATAAAAAAAACTTCGGTAGTAATCTCAGGAAAACATGAAACTGATGAAAAACAATGAAATGGTGGACTAACAAGCTTGTATCACCCTTTCTACGAAAGAGAGAACCACAGCATCCTTTTGCCCTGCAGAGCTGACTCGTGGTGCTTCCCAAAAAAACAATCGCAAAAAACGAGGCCACCATCACCCATCAATGGGGGGGCAGACTTCGTCTAGAACCTGAGAACGAAGAGCTAACCAGTGACGCAATGACAAGCGGTGGGCCGGAAAAGGGCGCAGAATCCCCAAAAGAAAGCTTGCATCAACGCATCTGGGCAACTGGGCTTCAGTCAAATACAAAAATGAAACTTGATTGGGGCTTTGGCAGTTGCTGTTAGTGAATATAATGCTGGGTATCGAAATCGTGCCTAGACACCTCATTGCCATAAAACGCCCCGAAGTTACAAAAAGTAACTGCGACAAATGGACGCAAGGATCAAATAACATTTACAAAAAGGAAAAGGAGTATGAAGGACCACCATATGTGCCTGGTGGTTATTAGGCACATTATACACACTTTCATCACCATTGTAAACAGTATTTATTTTGCAATGTGCATGAAATAATAATATAATATATGAAAATTAAAGTAAGATGGAGAGCAAGGATAGCAGATGAACAAAGTTGTTTTAGGAAAGGTAGTGGGTGTGTAGACCAAGTGTTTACAGTGAAACATAGCTGAACAGTATTTAGATAAGGATGTAGAAATACGTTTCTGGGGCATTTATGGATTTGGAAAAGGCGTATGACAGGGTGGATAGGGCGGCAATGTGGCAGATGTTCTGGTGTAAGGAGAGGAGGGTAGGTTACTGAAAGCAGTGAAGAGTTTTACGAGGATAGTGATGCTCAGGTTAGAGTATGTAGGAGAGAGAGGGAGATTATTTCCCAGTAAAGAAGGCCTTAGACAAGGATGTGTGATGTCACTGTGGTTGTTCAATATATTTATAGATGGGTTGTAAGATAAGTAATGCTCGGAGTCTTCAAAGAGTGTGGGGTTAAAAGATAAAGAATCTAACACAAAGTGGGAGTTGTCACAGCTGCTTTTTGCTGTTGACACTGTGCTTTTGGGGGATTCTTAAGAGAAGTTGCAGAGGTTGGTGGATGAATTTAGTAGGATATGTAAAAGAAGGAAACTAAAAGTGAATACAATAAAGAGTAAGGTGATGAGGATAACAAAAAGATTAGGAGATGAAAGATTGGAGGGAGAGAGTATGGAGGAGGTGAATGTGTTCAGATATTTAGGAGTGGACATGTCAGCAGATGGATCTATGAAAGATGAGGTGAATTATAGAATTGATGAGAGGAAAAATGTGTTCTTTTGTCTCTACAGTACGTATCCGGAAGTAGTGGATTGTCTCAACAGACCTTGCGGAGGAGTGCTGAGCTGCGACGCTACAAATGGTGTTACGCAGCTGTCATCGCATCTTTGGCCGCTCCTCCACAAGCTCCGTGGACGATACTTCTTTACTATTAAGTTCTTGGTGCGACCTGTGGTCGTGAGGAGGTGTTATGGACTCACCCTTACCCGTCATATCTTGGGCATATTCCGGTAGAATATGTATCTTTTATCATTATTATGAAAATAAGCATTATATTGGCAAATTGTATGTCTCCTGTACGTCTAGGTAGGGTTTTATTTGACGTATAGTTAACTATCCATCCGCTCGTTAACAGGTCAGGAATTCCCGCCTTACCACGTCATCGTACCCAATGAGGGGGCCACCGGCTACACCTCAGTCAGAGTATTTAGTAGTCAACGGGGTCAGCAAGCAGTGATCTGTCTGTGGTCAGTCAAACGTCATTCAGTCATCATCAGTGATCAGTCCCGTGAGCCTTCAGTCCTCAAGAACGTCCATGGAGGACGGTCCTCTCTCACATTTTTCCCAGAAGACCTTGGTTCCAGGTTTATTCTTCTGACCTTTGTGAGGTTCCTGTGTGAGCCTCCAGCACCTTGGTGGTGTTTGTCTTTGTCGCGGCTCAAAGCAAGTGAGTGGCTGTACCCCAATTCAAAAGATGCTAAAAACCACCTTCTCACCCAAACCTAAATGCTCAATATTAAACATTCCCAACAAAGTAGAATAATCACTTAAATTTAAAAACCTGATTACTCACTTAAATGTAAAAACCTGTTATGAATAATACATACATTAATATGTTCAACTTATATTCAAACTTTATAACATAGATACACAATTATACTTATTATATACATTATCAACATAATTTTTACCATGTAGTCTAAGTAGTCCTAAGAATGCCTGTACAATGCAGCATTTAGGGGCTTTTGGCATGTACGTCTCTTTATATCTATGTATCATGTAAACCCAACAATGTATCTTTGTACCATGTCTAAATAAAGTATTATTATTATAGTATTATATTAAGTGAGACGCTGGGGTTTGTCTCTGTCGCGGCTCAGAGTGTGCGCGCGCGTTGTATGTAGTTATGGAGACATGGGAGTTTGTCTCTAACGCCGCTCATAGCGAGTGAGTGTGTTGCAGTTGTGGAGACTCTGGAATATGTCATAGTGGTGCTCGTAGTAGAGTGCGTGTGTTGCTGTTCGGAGCAGCGGTTTGTATCTAGACTTATTAGAAGCAAGTTTAAGCGACATAGTCTTAAGAGGACTGCGTGAATGTCCTGGAAATTCATTGGAAACTTTTTTAAGTGTGAAAACATTTTCTATTCCATTTATTGCTCTGAAAGATGGTTATAGTGAGTTGTGAATAATCTACGTTCGATATTACGGTGATAACGATTAATAAATAAGTGTTATGCTTTCCGACTCAGTGGGGAAGGAGTCAGGTAAAGTGTTAAGTTAGGTGAATAGAACGTCTTGAGATTCTAGAGCCATTTAGTGTGATAAATGAGAAAGAAGATTGAATATTGCAAACTTCATTAATAAGTGAACTTAGGTTAAACTTGTTTGTAAATACTGTTTCATGGTGACTCCATTTTAAATACTTTATACAAAACCTTCTACGGATTATTAAGGAAGTTAATAAAAACCAGAAAGAAGTATTGTGATTATTTCGTTCCTATTGATTCCTTTTCATTTCTTTTATAACTTGATGTTAAGTTCTTGTTACATTGTTACTGGCCTGGGCGGAACAGGCCCTAGAAAGGCCCAGGTTTGTAACAGTGGTGCACTGAGGAGTCTGTGGAGACAAAGAACTTTGTCTGTGGAAGAAAAGACGAGAATGTATGAGAGTATAGTTATACCAACACTCTTATATGGGTGTGAAGCATGGGTGATGAATGTTGCAACAAGGAGAAGGCTGGAGGCAGTGGGAATGTCATGTCTGAGAATAATCTGTAGTGGAGGGAGAGCGGGGTAGGGGTCGGCCTAGGAAGGTTGGAGGAGGGGGTAAAGGAGGTTTTGTGTGCGAGGGCTTGGACTTCCAGCAAGCATATGTGAGCGTATTTTATATTAGTGAATAGACACAAATGTTTTTTAATACTTGTCGGGCTGTTGGAGTGTGAGGAAAGTAATGTTTATGAAGGGATTCAGAGAAACCGGCAGGCCGGACTTGAGTCCTGGAGATGGGAAGTACAGTGTCTGCACTCTGAAGAAGTGTTAATGTTCAGTTTTATAACTGTAGTCTAAAGCACCCCTCTGGCAAGACAGTGATTCCCACCCTGCCTTGGTGGGAATTGGCCAAAGAAAAAAAAGAAAAAAAAAAAAAAAAGAAAGAGGAACGTGATTGTATTTGTTCCAAATCCACTTTTGCACCTGGTGATGTATTCCAAACTTGTTCTGCTGCAGTACTTCTCTCCTCTGAAGAGGAGCTGCTCCAGTTGCTCCAGAGTGAATGTTGGGGAAAAACTTAATCTGGGTATTATCCCCATTCCACCAGAGCTACCAGGCACAGCGTACTGTATTCGTTGCAAAAATCAACAATTTCATGAGAGATAACACTGCTGAAGAACTTTAGGAAATTAATCAAGAAAACTCAGAGTTCAAGGTTCTCAAGGTATACAAGTTTACCTAAAAGATCAAACAACCAACAAACACAAACTAATCCCAAAGACACCGGATGGAGCCAAAATCATATGTCAACATGGAATGAAATGCTTTGGAACAAGTTACAGAGTAGATCAAATCTGTCTCCATAGAAAGGTAAGTTGGTCATTGTTTCAAGTGTTGTAAGTAGCTACAACACACAAATGTAGTAGTCATTAAACGATTTGCAGTATCTGCTCTGATGAACATGTTTTCAGGAATTCCCCAAAAGGAACCACCCCAAGTTTGCCCTTTGTAAAGGAAAACACCACGCTGTCTCCCCCAGCTGCCCAGTCAGGAAATTTACAATCCAGCAAATTCTGGATGGTAAGAAACATGCGAAGTTCAAGAAAACCACTCCTGAAGCACTACCAACGATGTCAGAGGACTCATTCCCTAATCTACCTGGAACTGGTGGGACTTCTACTGCCTCCTCTACCAATTATAATACTTGGAATTCTGCTCGTCCTGCAGAAACAACCCCCCACCCTAACCCCAAGGACCATCACCCAACTCTAAGTACCCCTGATACTCAAAGGAAGATGTTATGAGAGGGACCCTCATGTTCATGTTGGGTAGGGAGATCGCAGGTAACAATGTCCAACTGTGCTTGTGTGATCTAAATGACTTTTTAGTAACAAATGCAGCTAGGCCCTTAAACATCACATATGAACCCAATAATGAACCAGCTCTCTCAAGCCTTTACGTATGTGCCCTCAGCAACCACACATAATCAAACCTCTTTACACAACCAAGGCCCAATTGAAACAACAACTCAGGCCAGTGATCTAATAACTGCAACTGAACTTTCACCAGAAACTGATGCTCAATCAGCCGTTGTAGAAGCTATCCCAATCAATACAAACATTGACTTGAAAATTCCAAAGAGCAACATTCGCCAGCTTCTGGGGGCCAAACACAAGCCTCCCTATTATAATACACCCCTTCATCGACGAAGTGGATATCAAACATGATGACCCCCAATCTGTCATGTATTTGTACATCTGATATAACTGCATGAAGCTGATGGATAGTGTGTTATAGCGCATTCTATGAATTCATGACCCCCCCCCACACACGACACTGGAGGACAAGAAAGAGATAACGACATAAAATACTAAGAGGAATCGACAAGGTGGACAGAAACAGAATGTTCCTAAGATGGGACACAGCAGCAAGAGGTCACAGTTGGAAGTTGAAGACTCAAATGAATCACAGGGATGTTAGGAAGTATTTCCTCAGTCATATAGTAGTCAGGAAGTGAAATAGTTTGGAAGCGATGTAGTGGAGAGACGATCCATACATAGCTTTAAGAAGAGGTATGATAAAGCTCATGGAGCAGGAAGTGAGAGCCAGTAGCAGCCAGGAGCTGTGAATCGACCCCTACAGCCACAACTAGGTGAGTACAACTAGGAGAGTACACACACACATACGAAAATGCACCAAAGTGGTCAGGCCACTAACCTTTATTACCCCACCTCCCATCCCCCCACTCACCCTTTCCCCATATTTCCATCGTTATTCCTTCCCCATCTTACCAAAGCTCTGGTCACAACTCGACTTGTTGCACTAATGCTGTTATAAACTACAGGTCAAGGTGAGAAGAGGAGAGTGGTGCAGGGATGACCATTGTTGACCCCTTTCCTTTACCCACCTGAGCAAGGACAAGTGCTGTACAAGAAGCAGTTTGAGCAACGTGAACATTCTCCCATGACATTCAGACATGCCGATATTCTTAGAAGTATACTGGTTACCCCTGTATACTTGTAATATTTGAGTCAAAATTTGACAGTGGTTATGTTATAGATGAAGCTTTATAAATTCAGAAAGTGTCTCAGAATGCTCTGAAAATTTCAGAAATATTCTATAAAATATCTTTGCTTACTTTTCCCGACTGCTTAATGTCCAATAAAAAAATATTCAATAAAAATATTTTTGCTTTTAGGGACTGCTTGTAGACTCGTCGCATCCGGCGGCATCTCACCAGGGCTTGGCACTTCTGAATGAACGTTTTGATGCGATTCGTGTGCGTGGAGGTGTGGATGAGGTTTTATGGGGTGATAAGCCTTCGGCTTATGTGTTGAGGTCGTTTAGGAAAAGGAGGGAGGGGGGGATGATGTGGAGGTTGGTGGTTGGAGAGGACAGAGATGGGTATGAAAGAGGTCAGATCATGAGGAGCACAGAAGCGATGAGTTTGTATTTAGAGGTTGGTTTAGAGGATATTTAACAGCAAGAGAGGGAGGAAAGAGAGAGGAGAATAATTGAGGAGGGGTCATGGAAAGGTTGGGAGAGGACGATAGGGAAGATATGAGTGGGGACATAAGTGAGAGGAGTGTGGATGGCGACACAGAGTATGAGTAAGAGAAAGTCACCTGGAATTGATGGAATTTCGAATGATTTTTATGTGTTGCAGTGGGAGGTCATAAAGGATTGTTTAGTGAGATTGATGAATCGAATGAAAGAGATGGGTACTATGGGCTGTGCAGTGCACTGGGGTGATTGTTTTAGTATAAAAAGGAGGGTAGGGGAACAGATAGGTGATTATTGAGGTTTATCGATGATGTGTGGGGATTATAAGATTTTTGCAAAGTGTTGTGTAATAGGATTAAGAAAGTAATTGGGAGGGTAGTTGAAGAGGGGCAAGGGGATACCTGGGAGATGTATGAATAAAGGGCATGTTTGGATCAGGAATTTTGTGGACAATAGTGTTGGAGGTGGTGTTTGGCTGTGGATTGGAAGACTGCGTATGATTGTGTTGAAAGGGATATGTTATGGAGGATCATGAGGAAGCAGGGGTTTGGGGAGGAAATAGTGGGATGGGCGGAAGCCCTGTATAAAAAATGCAAAAAGTGAGGGTGCAAGTTAATGGGTTGGTAGGTGCAGAAGTGAGGATGGGGAGAGATTTGAGGCAGGGATGTCCCTTGTCTCAAATCCTGTTCAGTGTATGCAGGATCCTTTGTATAGACTAGTTAAGGTAGGAGTAGGGGCGGGGGAGGAAGTTGAATGGATACAGGAAGTTGTTGGATATGTGGACGACACCACGGTGTTAGTGAATTCTGAAGAGGGTTTACGTGCTATTGGATTGATTATCAGTTTGTTTGGGAAAGCATCTGGTATGAGGATTAACATTGCTAAGTCCAATCTAATGGAAGTAGGTACAGGGTGGGAGTGGCTTGGGTTAAGGTATGGATGGCCAATAGTAGATAGAATGAAAGTTTGTGGTATAGTGGTAATGGCTGATTATGGGGAAGCTAGAAAAGTTAATGTCGAGTTAGTTTTAGGTAAGGCATTAAAGAGAATGTTGGGGTGGAGACCGGGGAATGTTACGTTGTTACAGAGGGTCATAGTGGTTAATACTTTAGTTTATAGTAAGTTTGGCACGTGGCAAGGCTATTTCCTATATTAAAGGGAGATATGGTGGAATTGAGTTGGAAAGGTGTTGAGATATATATGGGGATATGGGAAGCATTGGTTGTGTAGGGAGGTTGTCATGAAGAGGTGGGCTTAGGTGGTTTGGGGTTAATAGATTTGGAGGAACGGGCTAGGTGCTTATATGTACAATTTGTTATATGACTAAGGGTGGCAAAGGACGGAGGGTGGGAGAGGTCATGAGGATTTCAGGAGTGGTGGAGGGGGAAGGATTTGGTTAGGTGTGCTGATATGTTGATGGGTCTTTTATGAGTGTAAGGAATCCGGGACGTGTAAAAGCTTGTGTGTTAGGAAGGGTGGGGGAGAGGAGAGAAGGTAATGGAAGGGCTGGCTGTTTTCCGTATATGATTGGAAAAGTAATGGAGTGGGTTGAGGTATGAGGGTCAGTGTGAGGCAGAGAAGTTATGTTTCGGTTTTTACATGGGGTACTGGCCTCACGGGAGGTGCTGTATAGGATGGGTTTGGTTGGAGATGCAAGGTGTGGTAAATGTGGCGAGGTCGATTATATTTATCATGAGGTATATTTTTGTGAGCAATTGGATGTTGTTAGACAATGGTTGGGGCGTTTAATAAGATTAGGAGGGGAGGGGATACATGCGTTGAGATTTTGAGCTTAGATATAGGTGGTGTGGGGCAGGATGTGCGTAGAGCGCTTATGTATATGGCTGTTGATTTTGTGTGTTTCGTGGGTGATGAGGGAGCAAACTGGGAGTGTGCGGTTAAAGGCCATAGCAGCGTCCATGTACAGGACAAAATGTAGAAATAGAATTTTTCATGGGGAGTCATGGGGTAGGTTTTCCTGTTTTTATAGGGATTTTACTGTAGGACAATTGTTGGGAATGATACAAGTTAATAGTTGAAAAGTGGCTGTTCTACTTTTGAGGTTAGGAAAAGTTTGTGTGTATAGACGGTTGGGAGATGGAGGTAGTTACAGTAGTATGTTTGTGTAGATTGGGGGAGTGACGGTGTGACAAGGTAGCCATGAGGTTACGGTTTTGACAAAATTTTTGACTTATGGGGTTGTGAATGGAGGTATGTATAAGAGGGGGGTTATGAAGTAGAAAATTATATAAGAAGTAGAAAAAAAAAAGGGAGGAAGTTAGGTGGCTTTCCTTGGGTATCATATCTGAGTTTGTATGACTTTTTGAAATAGAGGACATACTTCATGGGTGTAAAGGTTTTGATGTATGGAGGTTACAGTAACTGTTTTTTTAGATGTTTATGAAGAATAAGGTTCATTATTGGTTTCATAACAGGGTGAGGCTTATTTTCGATAAATACATGTCATTGGGGTTTTCTGTGTTTTTGTGGTGTGTTGCAACATGTGGTATAATATTTTTGTTTTATGGGACAAAGTAGAATACAGTTTTGTTGAATACATAGTTGGTTGCTTCAGTAGGGAGAAATGTGAGTATAGTGGCAAGTATTATACCTAGCTAAATAACTAATTATAAAAGTTATAAGGTATGGTGTAATGTTTAATTTTTAAATTAAATGGAGAAATTCACTGCCTGGTGTGTAGGCTTGATGATGGATTCTTGTATTATTTTGATTTGTATGTATGTTTTGGCTACAAAACTGTAAACTTTGCTGTTGGTTATTAGGTTCTTTTTCATGTGTACACAAGGAATTTTTATATATGCATGCATGGTTTGTACTGGAATGTTTTTGGTTGTCTTGTTTTATTAGGGGTTACATGATTTTCGTGTGATCATGCTAAGAAATTTTAAAGTTTTTTTTGTCTTTACAGATGAGAAAAATGTATATAGGGGGTATCGATAGGATAAAAATGTCTTTTGTAATGAGATTCTGATCCAAGAAAAGTTTTCAGTTTTCATTGGTAGATTTTGGGGGTTTGAGAGGTTGAGCTGGTTTTGTAATAAGTGTATATTATTAATGTGTGTGTATGTTCAGTTGGGGTTATGTGTGTGTATGGTATGCTCCATTTTTTTGTTTAATTATAGTTGATATGTTTTGTGGAATAATGTAATAGTCTGAGGACATGTTTTTTCAATTTGCTTTGCCACTGTACAAGTTTTGAAATTTTCATATATTAGCAGTTCATTTATGTTAATGTATAAAGATGGTTCTTTTTTATTACAAGGAGACTATTTAAGTGGCCTTATGTGTTTGTATTATAACTTGTTTGTTTAATTTTGTTTAGTCTAAGTTTTTGTGGATGCATAGTGATATGTTGTCCTTTATTTATCTACATACTGTACCAGTTGATAGTCATTTACTGACTACTAAAATGTATTCGTTTTTTTTCTAAATAAAATATAAAAAAAAAAAAAAAAAAGTCTCTGGTTCAGCCCCGAGCTACCTCTGAGAATGACACGTGACCTACCTCATGTCAGGTCGCCCCTCCTCACAGCAAGCAGTAGCAGCTGAGAATGACACGTGACCTACCTCATGTCAGGTCGCCCCTCCTCACAGCAAGCAGTAGCAGCTGGTCTTCAGCCCAAGGTACATCTCTGAGACATTGTTGTTACAGAACCCCATTCCTTTGAGAATACAATAGATGGTGCTCGAAGGGCACAAACGTGTGTCTTATGTCCCGTGTCAAATTATCTTGATTACTCACAGGCGGTCTGAAGAACCCCTTGAGGTTACCTTGTAACTTTTCAAGTATGAATGGTGGTGATGTCTTAAGGTTAAGGTCGTGTAAATAGTTCTGTATATTCTTGCACTCGTAAGATACGAGAGATAAGAAAATGACTTATAATTGATGTGTTTCTAACTTAACAATATTACATTAAAAGGCCTCAAAATTTTACTTGTGGTTTTTGTTTCCCTAGAAAAAGTAGTAGTTAACAATTTATTGAATTATTGGACCTCGACCTCTTTTTAAATAAGGACTACAGGTATGCAATAAAATGAACTATAAAAATGGACCCTGGATCCTAGCAATTAAGTAATTTATTGAAAGCGTCCCAAGAGACCCTAACATTACAAACTTGTTGGCGAATAGCCAGACAATTAAACGTACCATATGATAGACATTATACAGCCCTTACCCTTAGATCTTTCATTGATAGAATCTCTGCAGGCACTCCCTCCTGGGAAGGAGTAAACTTAGAATCCAGCAGTCTTGAATTTCACCTCTATGCATTTGAAAGTAATCCAGAGAATGAAGAGGAAGGGATACAACTTTATCTCCCTCGTGTTAAATTCTCCCCAACTTCTACGCCAAAGGGTCCTAAAGGACCTGAGTAAGAAGCTAGAGGCGACTCTCCAAAAACGCCCCTCACCGTCAGTACCGACCCCAGTACTCGCCCCAAAACTAGTAGTGGATACCTATAAAAATCTCCCACATTATCTTTACCCTTCGAGCACTTGGGGCAAGACCGATTAGACTCCATCGAACGTATATTGCGTTTACAAAATGGACAGTTAGAAGCTGTTGTGTCCCTGTCCAGGAGACCCAAGGAATATTTGTGATTAATGTATATTTCCTATTCACTTAATACTATATTGCCGATATCTTTATTAATAGCTAAAATAATGCTATTGTGCTTTATAGTATTATCTGTCCCTATAATTTTAGCTATGTATATAGGTAGGTTGTCTTTTATTGATTTAAATCTGGGACTACTGTCCTAACTACCATAGGGTAGTTGAGTAAATTTGTCTCTCAGGTAGAGATCATTTACCGAGTTGATATCAGGTAAAGTGGCGTTGTGTGAAGAAGTTCCAGGCCAACTCTAGCCTTGAACAGTCTCCTCCTTCAGCTTTGTATAGACTCACCTCTTGGCTAACTAAAGGTTTCGTTGGTTGACTGAACCATTCTCTGGCTACTCTAGGCATCAATGAAGTACAAGGTCTTTTCTGGTCTGAGAGTTTCTGAAAGCTACAGAGGTTGTGAATTTCTTTGCCATTTAATCGGATCTAATATGTTTCTCTAAGTGTTACAGTAGTCTTGATTTGAATCTATCCAGACTTATATTCAGTAAGACGGGAGTGTCAGTACTGCTATTAGGATTCTATTGAAGGTCTCAGCGGTGCACTTGTCTGTCATTAGTTTGTTATGTTTCGATAAACTGGTTAATTTCTCACCTAATTTATTGCACTTGAATCCAGTGATTATTAGAGAACAGATGTACAATCTTGCCTTTTATTTATATTCAGATAATTCTGTCAAGAATGGTATCTCTATAGAATATATATGTAAACAATGTTAATTATGTCTCGAGACTTTGGAAAAGTCGCTGATTAAATGTTCCAAAATTGTAACGTAAACTTGTGGCCATTGTTGTTCTGAAGAACCTTGTTACATCTTCAGTTAAGAGAATATTAAGTTACTAATTTTGTCAGATTATTATCTCCTGATTGTGATTTACGAGGAACCAAGTAAAAGGAATTTTTATTCTAAAGATAGTCAGAGTTGTCAATAATTCAACTCATTGTTACAAAAAAACTTACCCAGGCTATATATGAAAGTTTATCCCAAACTCTTCAGATTTCTCCTCTCGCTTCTATGATATACTTAACAAGACACATCAATAATCTTTTTGTAAGAAATGGGGTACCTGTCCGGGAGCTCTTTTAATCCAAGACGTTGGATGAAGAACCCGTATTAAAAGCTAAACTAGATATTATTCTTCTCTTTTGTTAATTTCAAACTTTGATCATGGAGAATCAGATTAAGGAATTATTTGAAGATCTAACGTTGGCCAAGTTAGATTCATTAAAACTACAAACGTGTTGGCAAATACCCGTAATCTAGGAGTACCATACGATAAATAATACACCGCTAATACCGTAAGGTCAATAATTAGAAACAAATTGTTTCTTGGGGGTCGGACGTTCATGTAGCAGAGGATTCAGACTCAAAGTCTAATATCTCACGTAAGCTACCAGTCGAGTCTTGAAGAATTAGAAGGACAATCTCAAGTAGTTGTTCCTGAGACGGAACCAGGTAGAATTCCCGCCCCAGCTTCTAGCCAAGTAGATGAATGTCGCAGGTGCAGCAGCTGGTGTTCTGAATTCTCCCGTTAATGCGGGTGATCCTATAGTCAGCCCAAAGCCGCTGAACACTGTGCTCGACCAAAGGAATATCCTGGTACCTCCAGTTCGATTCCTCCAGTTCGTATACCCTCTGGGCATATTTCTCAGTCAATTTGAGAAACTAGAACAACTATTGATATTGCAGACCACTCAAATTGAGGCTCAGCGAAAGTTGAACGAGGAAGACTTCCAAAGGGAGAGACTGTTACGTAAGGCAACAGTGAGAGACGCACTGAATTCTCAGATGTTTAATATGCAGAAAGCCACATCTATGGTTCCCAAATTTAATGACGAAAATTTAGATATTTATTTTGAGGTTTTTGAGAATCAGGCGCACGCCATGTGCTGGCCCCAACAACACTGGACAGCCTTATTGCACACTTCATTGTATGGCAAAGCTCAAAGTTGTACTGCAACTTTACCTTTTGAGAAGTATGTACATTATGACTCGGTTCAAAAGGCTCTCCTCGATGCTTATGACCTTCTCCCAGTAAGTTATCAAAAAGCTTTTCGAGCATTAACGCCAGCCTGCTCAGTCGTAAGTGGATATTGCACGGGCGAAGAAAACCGCGTTTGAGAGGTGGTGTCGAGCCTCTAATTGTAATTCTATGGAAAGTCTTCCGCAGGTGATCCTACTTGAGGATTTTGATAATAACTTACCCGAAGAATTGCATAAGTATTTAATTGGTTTCCACGTAGTGAATTTGCTTCAAACAGCCTCACTCGCCGATGATTATGAAATATCACAACAACTTAACTTGTGAGTTCATTACCTTAGTAACTTGTGAGTTCATTACCTTAGTAACTTGTGAGTTCATTACCTTAGTAACTTGTGAGTTCATTACCTTAGTAACTTGTGAGTTCATTACCTTAGTAACTTGTGAGTTCATTACCTTAGTAACTTGTGAGTTCATTACCTTAGTAACTTGTGAGTTCATTACCTTAGTAACTTGTGAGTTCATTACCTTAGTAACTTGTGAGTTCATTACCTTAGTAACTTGTGAGTTCATTACCTTAGTAACTTGTGAGTTCATTACCTTAGTAACTTGTGAGTTCATTACCTTAGTAACTTGTGAGTTCATTACCTTAGTAACTTGTGAGTTCATTACCTTAGTAACTTGTGAGTTCATTACCTTAGTAACTTGTGAGTTCATTACCTTAGTAACTTGTGAGTTCATTACCTTAGTAACTTGTGAGTTCATTACCTTAGTAACTTGTGAGTTCATTACCTTAGTAACTTGTGAGTTCATTACCTTAGTAACTTGTGAGTTCATTACCTTTGTAACTTGTGAGTTCATTACCTTTGTAACTTGTGAGTTCATTACCTTTGTAACTTGTGAGTTCATTACCTTTGTAACTTGTGAGTTCATTACCTTTGTAACTTGTGAGTTCATTACCTTGTAACTTGTGAGTTCATTACCTTTGTAACTTGTGAGTTCATTACCTTTGTAACTTGTGAGTTCATTACCTTTGTAACTTGTGAGTTCATTACCTTTGTAACTTGTGAGTTCATTACCTTTGTAACTTGTGAGTTCATTACCTTTGTAACTTGTGAGTTCATTACCTTTGTAACTTGTGAGTTCATTACCTTTGTAACTTGTGAGTTCATTACCTTTGTAACTTGTGAGTTCATTACCTTTGTAACTTGTGAGTTCATTACCTTTGTAACTGTGAGTTCATTACCTTTGTAACTTGTGAGTTCATTACCTTTGTAACTTGTGAGTTCATTACCTTTGTAACTTGTGAGTTCATTACCTTTGTAACTTGTGAGTTCATTACCTTTGTAACTTGTGAGTTCATTACCTTGTAACTTGTGAGTTCATTACCTTTGTAACTTGTGAGTTCATTACCTTTGTAACTTGTGAGTTCATTACCTTTGTAACTTGTGAGTTCATTACCTTTGTAACTTGTGAGTTCATTACCTTTGTAACTTGTGAGTTCATTACCTTTGTAACTTGTGAGTTCATTACCTTTGTAACTTGTGGTTCATTACCTGTAACTTGAGTTCATTACCTTTGTAACTTGTGAGTTCATTACCTTTGTAACTTGGAGTTCATTACCTTTGTAACTTGTGAGTTCATTACCTTTGTAACTTGTTCAGCTATCAAACTTTGGGGTCAGTCCCTGATCCATTATGTACCTCTGTAATCTTTTTACTACCGCCCAGGATGGGTATGGGGTGACTACCGCCCACAGGATGGGTATGGGGTGCAAGTAGGTAGTGTCAACCTCCGAGCGGCTAACTTTTTGGAGCCCCCCTTCCGACCCTCCTCAACCCAACCCTTTTGAGACCCCATCCTCACCCCATTTTACCCCTACTCCCACCCCATCCCTTCTACTCCTGGATCGCCCCCGCTCTTCGATTTTCGATATTTTTCATTTTTCTCGAATATTTCATTTTTCGAAGGTCCCCATATGGCATGGTATTTTCTCGAT
>WNWK01042041.1:0-16160 GCA_009830355.1 Cherax destructor | reverse complement strand
AATTTCCCCCAATACTTGCAATTCCTTTCATAAAAGGTCATTAATGTAAATTTGAACAACAAGGGCCCAAATTTATCCTTGTGGAACGCCACTAGTGACAAATCCCCATTCAGATTTGCCCCATTAATGGAAACTCTCTGCTTTGGTAAGCCATGCCTCTATCCATGTTTAGAATTTTTACCCTATACCATGAGCTGCCCCTTTTTAAGAGTCTCTTGTGGGTACTCTATCAAAGCCTTACTGAAACCCCAAATAAACTATATCATATTTTTTTATCACTGTCTACTGCCCCCAAATGTTTTATTGAAAAACCAGTAAATTTGTCGGGGCAGGAACGACCTCTCAAAAACCCATGCGAGAATTAATCAAATTATGTTCTTCGGTGACTTCTGATAATATCAGCATAATTGATTCTAATAATTTGCCTACTATAGACGTGAGGCTTATTGGACGGTAATTGATGGAATGGACTTATCCCCTGATTTGAATATAGGAACTACTTTATCTTCCCACATCTCTGGCACAACACCAGTTAGGATGGACGTTTTAAAAACAATTCGAAAGGCTGCCCAAGTTCCATTTTACTTTAAGTACCCTGAAAACAACTCGTCGGGTCCAGGGGCCTTATTTTGCTTCATTTATCATTTGTTTGATAACCATATCCCTCGTGACAGTAATTGCTCAATATCAAACATTCCCAAAAAGTAGAAAATAACTTAACGTAAAAACCTGACTAATCAATTGAATGAAAAAAACCGGGAGGAATATTCATACTTATTAATTATTTCCACAACACTTACATTATAATGACCACGAAAACCCAACTGAGGCAATTAATTTTTTAAAGTTATCTCATCAATTAGTTGCATTGCTACAAAAAATTTCCAAAATTTAATTGATTGTTCAACTTATATTCAAACTTTTATAACAAATTGCAACTTTACTAATTTTTTAAATTATCAACCATAATTTTTTTATTATTTTTTATTATTATTGCTTTTTTTGTTTAACGATTTAATTAATTTTATAATGAAAAAAAGTACAAAACTATTTTAAAAAAAGTTGTCAAACATGTTCAAATTTCATAACAAATACTCCACCTATACTCATTGTAAACTATCTCAAAAATTCTTACAATTTAGTTTTAAGTTAATTTTAAGTCTGCCCAAAATGCCCTTATTAGGGCTTTGGCATGTACACCTCATGTAATCTCAATAACCAAATGTAATTCTTTGTATCATGTCCAAATAAACTATCATCATCATCATCTTTAAATGAAACCACAGGGGGGTAGACACAAACCTATCTGACTTTCCCCAGTAATTAGGTGGTTTATCGCAAATTATAGTTTGAAATGTAGATATAAATCCAAATTACAATTGTTAACCCTTTGGGCTTCCTAGGCCCGTGTATCCATATGCTCTTGCGCTACTGTCCACAAGTTGAATAAAGGGACACAATAAATAAATCTTATCCAAATTATTGTGGAAGGTTTCTGCACATTTTTAGTTCAGCAATTTCACCTGCCTTGAAAGGGTGCAGTTAGTGTGCAGCAATATCCAGCCTAGATAGAACAAACGACCTGAAAAGTGTCATCATGGGCGGGATCCCTGGTTTGAAGGTTCTCATTATCCATCCTGTCATTTTCTGCAGATGTGATTACGGTGTTATGGTCCTTGAAGGGGAGATCCTCTGCATGACCACTCCCAGGTCTTTGACATTAGTTTTCCTCTATTGTGTGTTTGGGAAATTTTTTTTATACTCCGATGAAATTTAATTTCTCCGTTTTCCCTATCAGAATTGAATTTATCATCATTGAACTTCCTATTGTTTTCTGCAGCCCATTTAAAGATTTGGTTGATGTCTGCTTGGAGTTGCAGTGTCTTCAATGGTGGACACTGTCATGCAGATTCGGGTGTCATCTGCAAAGGAAGACACGGCACTGTGGTTTACTTGGTCCCACCTTATGTTTTGTTATTGAAGTTGAATTTGGTGAAGGCTCCCTCGTGACTTGATCACATTTTGTCGGTCTAGGGCCCCCGCATACATGTCTGGACCTCTATTATGTTGTGATCTGAGTATATTGTTTTGATATGATGACATTTCGTATCAGATCATCATTGTTAGTGAAGATGAGGTCCAGCGTATTCCCCAATCTTGTAGGCTCTATTATTTGCTGGTTTAAGGTGAATTTGGTGAGAAATTTAAAAGCTCGTGGGTGTGCGAGTTTTCATCTGAGCTGCCTCCTGGTGTTATCTCTGCTACTACATTATTTGCAATATTCCTCCATTTTAGGTGCCTTATGTTGAAATCCCCCAGGAGCAAGATGTTGGGGGCAGGAGCTGGAAGGTTTTCCAGACAGTGGTCAATTTTCAGAAGCTGTTCCTGGAATTGTTGGGACGTCGCATCCGGAGGCTTGTATACAATCACGATGACCAGGTTTTGATTCTTGATCTTTACTGCTAAAACTTCAACTACATCATTTGAGGCATTTAGTAGTTCTGAGCATATAAGTGACTCTGTATACCATGTACATGTACTTGTAGTAAATAAAGATATTATTAAGGGCGGCTTGTGAACCTGACGGTCATGAGCATAGAATCTGACATTTTGCGCTCTTTGGATTTTGATGGAGTCATCAGAGACTTTTCCATCATAAAAGCACGGACTGTACCTGGCTTATAATATTTTATCTTATTGAAGATAACTCCTCATAAGTTACATTTGCAAATGAACCAAAAGGGTGCTAAAATACACTATAAATCCAATTTATTGTTTAATTTCTTCATCTTAAGAGGATGGTACATATGTATTGTATGTATTGAGAGTAGCGAAAGTTTTCCAAGGAGAAACTTAAAAGTCTTTAACCATCCGAGTTAAACCTTTTTAATGCAAGGGCCTCCACCACCTAAATCCGGCACTGCGTACACTGACTGTTGGGATTTGTCTTTTTGGGTTAGCCTCGGCTAAATTTATATAATGTATTATATATGTGTGCATATGAAACGTGTGCTGTCAAGACCATTGTAATAATAATAATAATAATAATAATAATAATAATTTTATTTCATTGCAAGTTTACATCGAGATTTTGTAATTACAATCATGAACTGAAGTGCAAAGAGAGACACTAGCATGCCATGGCATTAATGGCATTAAGTTAAACATTGATGAAATCTAAATAAAACTTAAAACGTTTAAGTGGTGTGCTGAGACTTGGTTGGTAGTGGAAGTGGCAGTGTTTGGTAGTGACAGTGGCAGTGGATGGTGGTGCCAGTGGTTGGTGGTGCCAGTGGTTGGCAGTGCCAGTTGTGGCAGTAGCTCGATACACAGATGTGTTCTCCCAGCGCCAACGCTGGCATCTCCAACATCCTCGCAGATTTCACCTTTTCTTCCGTTTACCCAATATTTATCACTTAAAAATGGCGACACGGACGTGCTGCAGGTAATGGTGGCGACTAAAGACGCGTTCAAAAGTCTATCACTGGCGTGGGATAGACGTAAAGCTGTATTATAACACAGTGTTGAGTGTACACCTCGTCCACACCCACCCTACTAACCTGTTATGTTGTGGCTCCTTTCAAGGGACACTTGACGCCGGCAACGGGCTCATGATTCAAGGAATAGGACTTGATCGCCTCTTTCTTTGATCAAACTCGGTTATCTCCCATTCCACCAATCGCTCTATAACCATGAATTAAAAAATTATAGTGGTTAAACATATTATGGTATGGCATCCCCATTTAGGGGTTTATCTGTGGCTTATCTATGTTTGCCTAGCAAGGGTGAGGCAGTGTTTCTGTGAATACCAATCCAGTTACTAATCACCAACTGTGCTTAAGCAAGTTTATTCAGGTACACAAATACAGTTATATAAATTATCATACATAGCAGCATACGTGTAGATTACCAAGGATACCCCAAAAAAAGTCAGACAAGTGCTATTTTATGACTGGAGACATATTTCCCTCTAAGGAGGTTCCTTGACACCAGTAATAATAATAATAATAATATATATTTCTACAAGGTATACAGGCCTAGCTGACATCAGTGACATACTATATAGAAAGCCGCTTGTTATGCAGAACATTTTGGGCAAATTAGGTTAATTTTGTCCCAGGATGTGACCAACACCAGTTGACTAACACCCAGGTACCCATTTTACTGATGGGCAAACATGTCCTAATATTTTCCAGCCGTACCAGGGATTGCCTCCCAGACCTCAGTGTGTGAGCAGAGTGCGCCAGCAGTCAAGCCACAGAACACCAGTAGCAGTGATCCATACGGGTTTTGTGCTCCCCATGAATGTGTAGATGAATGGTTCAGAGAACCGACAAGTTACAATTAGACACATATGCAACATTTGGGTATCTTTATTGAGGAACGTTTTGCCACACAGTGGCTTCATCAGTCAATACAAACTCCTACTCTCCTTACACCTTTCTACTTTGTATTGGACTGATGAAGCTACTGTGCTAACATTTCCTCAATAAAGATACCCAAATGTTGCATATGTTCTAATTTATATCCCATGAATGTAGAAGAAACAATAATAATAATATAAAAATAAAATAATTAATAATAATTAATAATTATGGAACCTTGAAACAAGTTCCTACAACTGAAATTTCTCAGCAAATATCTTGGTACTTAACTGTCTTATTAACAGTCACTGCCTGAATATATATATACATGCTGTAAAGTTCAACTAGGCAAGATTACAGATTACTAATGTATATGTTGTCTATCTACTTTATTAAACTAACAATGTGTATCTCTCATTTACCCATACCTCTCATACTCCTTATAATAATAATAATAATAATAATAATAATAATAATAATAATAATAATACTTTATTGAGACATGGTACAATGATACATGGTAGACAAGATACATAGTTATTAATGAGATGTACATGCCAAAAGCCCCTAATATGCTGTGCATTGCGGGCATTCTTAGGACTACTTAATTCTAGACTACATGGTAAAAAGTTATGGTTGATAATTTATAAAATAAGTATAATTGCATATCTAAGTTATAAAGTTTGAATATAAGTTGAACATATCAATTAATTGTACAATGCAACTAGTAATTGAGTGAGATAACAAACAATTAATTGCATTGCAGTTACAGTTTACGTGGTCATTATAATGTAAATGTTATGGAAATATTTAGCTTAGTATGTATTATTCATAACAGGTTTTTACATTTAAGTGATTAGTCAGGTTTTAAGTGATTATTCTACTTTGTTGGGAATGTTTGATATTGAGCATTTAGCTTTGGGCGAGAACACACAGCCATAATATGAGACATACATCACTCTTCGATATCCCTCGTGTCCATCTCTCCCTATGCAAAAATGCTATGCACGTAAACGGCCCGAAGATCTGGAATTCATTGCCAGAATACACTAAAGGACCCCTGTCTGCAAATCAGTTTAAGGCCCTACTAAGAAATCACCTCATCACCCAAAATTAACCAGACAAACCATACCTAATACCTACCAGTTACTCAAAAGCTACTCATATTGTGCTGAGGATTGCTCAACCACTTACCCACTACTTCAAAATTAGGATGTCTAAATTTCATTGTTTTAAATAGTACTAAATTGTAATACATCATATTGTAAATTGTTTTAAATTGTTCTATTGTAATACTGTAATCTTTATAAACTAATTAAATAGTGTAATTATTCTCTACCAGACTTATCAAAGCCATGTAGCATTACCTAATAGAATATTTAATTCTCTTGTACTCACTGTAACTCATCTAATGACCATATGAACTATTATTGCCTTCCTAATCTTAAGTTAATTTTAAAGTTTGCCGAAATGCTCTGCATTCTAAGGGCTTTTGGCATGTACACCCAACTATTATATTACTCTGTACAACCATGTATCATGTCAAAATAAACTTCTTATTCTTATCTTGTCTATGGAATTTGTGCCTATGGTTTCACCTTGGCTGTCCACCTCTGATCAGTCATCACACTGAAAGGAAGCTAGTACCATAACATTCACAAATGTAAATTACAGGCAAATACACTGCCCTTATTTAATTATTCAGATCCTCAAAGCTAATGCCATACCTGTTACTGTTTACTCTACATCTTCAGAAGGGTACACTGTAATGTTTTTGCTGACCGAGATGCCTCCTGGAAAACTTATGGAATACACAGGCATCACACTTTAAACAGGTACCTTTTTGATATTTCTTGTGTTTGCCTGAACCTCCATAGAAATTCAATGCTAATACAATGGTCAGAAATGTAGAATAATGTTCAAAAATGTGGAATAACTTGCCAGAGAAATTAATTTTTGTTAACTTATTGTATAAAAAAAATCTATATGTTTATTGTATTCTCCTGACATTTTTTTTAATGTAGCCTAACTCAATAATTTATCATTAAACTTTAACTTCCAAGTTATAGATTACACAATATTCCTTAGCCCCTATGGGTTTAGCATTTCCACAGAAATATATTAACGACAGTGTCCTTTAATTTTTTAAATTTAATCTTATATCCAACCATTATTATATCTTCACTTCTTTGTTTTTAATTATCTTGAAATTTAATTTAAAATTAATATTGATTTTTTATATACTGTACATGTAACTTGCATTACAATATTGCCTATGTAATTTGATATATATTTTGTGTTAAATATATAAACATCTCCAGTATATTTTGATTTTGATTTTGTTATATTAATCCTAGGTTAAGTCTGCCTGAAATGCTATGCACACTATGGACTTTACCCTATAAGAAATATACACTGCTAACTTAGCACTATATCATAACCCTAATATATCATCTTGAGAAATACAGTTATCATCATCATGTATGGTTTAGACTGCATCAGTTTGTGTCTATATTTAAGTCATAGATTAAGTCTTGCACAGTATTAACTCATCTCAATAATTTATAAGCCATGTTATAGCTTTATTACACCATGTTATCTCTTCTTAGCTCTTATGTAAATTTGGTTCTAATTTTTTTAAATAGTGTCTGACAGAGCCTCCTATATTAACAAGTTATCCAGGAGACAAGTTCGGTGACTTTTAAAATGTAACCACAACTATCTAACAGTATAATTAAACCCTTTCATTGTTGCAACAAGTGAAATTCAAAGTATTGACTGCGTTGCAATTTAAAAAAAAAAATTATCTTCTGAAATGGTAAAGATTTTCTTATGAATGTAATGACACCAAAAATGAGAAATTTGATAGGAAATTTATGGAATTACACAGGTGTAAAGTTGGCAGTCTGGGCACAATTTATGCATTGGTGATTTTGCCCGCTTCCACTTTAAATTCCAATTCTCATTTCAGTCCAATTCTAGCTATTTTGCAATTATGTCTTTTGATCCTAGGTAGTAGGTTGGTAGACAGCAACCACCCAGGATGGTACTACCGTCCTGCCAAGTGAGTGTAAACGAAAGCCTGTAATTGTTTTACATGATGGTAGGATTGCTGGTGTCTTTTTCTGTCTCATAAACATGCAAGATTTCAGGTACATCTTGTTACTTCTACTTACACTTAGGTCACACTGTACATTCATGTACATGCACCCCTCTGGGTTTTCTTCTATTTTCTTACTAGTTGTTCATATTTCCTCTTATCTCCATGGGGAAGTGGAACAGAATTCTTCCTCCATAAGCCATGCGTGTCATAAGAGCGACTAAAATGCCGGGAGCAAGGGGCTAGTAACCCTTTCTCCTGTATATATTACTAAATGTAAAAGGAGAAACTTTCGTTTTCCTTTTGGGCCATCCTGCCTCGGTGGGAAGCGGTTGATGTGTTGAAAGAAAGTCTTTTGATTTATTGACTGAGAAGAGGAAACTGCCCATTCAACTTTCAAAACTATGCTATAATGTGCACAGAAGTCAGTAATAAGGCCAATTTTACACAAAATTTCTTTCATCTCTTCATTAATCACATCCCCAGGCCTCTCCTATATAACACTTACCTTTCATTTTGAATGCATCACAAAAAATGGAGTTTTACTCTATTTCTCGAATTAATAACATAACCTAGAATCATTGGTCATGGTTTAGGCCATCCCAATAATTGAAGTGGGCCTAGTTAAAACCCATAAAAGAGACCAGGGGTGCTAGGAAAGACATACTTTCTCCTCAGGAAAATTGCCAAAAATCGAATATTTCTGTCACTTTGAGCCTTATTTCCAGTCTGAAACCAACTAAAATCATCTCTATTTCAGTAACACTGTCATTCTATCAAAAAAAAAAAAATATAAAGAACAGCCAACAAAACCATAAAAATTACCCTAGACAACACCTCAGTCTTTATTTTAAACCAAACACAAGGTCAGAGGTTTGCTTTTCCTATCATGCACTCTATGGGGCAAGATTTTTTTATACAGTGGACCCCCGGTTTACGTTATTAATTCGTTCCAGAATGCTGTTCAAGTACCGTTACCAAACGAATTTGTTCCCTTAAGGAATAATGTAAATTAGATTAGTCCTTTTAGACCCCCCAAAATACACTTACAAAAGCACTTACAAAAATACACTTAGATAATTGTTTGAGTTTGGAGCTGTACGTAAACCGGGGGTCCACTGTATTGTGCACACTTGCTGCACAGACCCATTCTCTCATGTTTAAGCCAAAATTTACCACTCACAGCATATTTGAGGGAGGTGTCTTTAAACATAGCACTACGTGAGTGACAATGGAGTCAATGACGTAGATATACATGGGAGACAATGAAAGGGTTAGGTGTAGGTTAGGTTAGTTTTTGCAGATATTGTAATTTTACTGAATTTATATAATGGAAACTCTGGCAGCAAGAAAATATCAGAGACATTTGATGACAGATTGACGAGTTGGTAACGTTCATGAGGTCTCTGGCATTCTTTTTTAAACTGAGGGCTATTTTTTTTTACTACAGAATATTAAACTTGCATTTATTCCATATTTAACCCTTTGACTGTTTCGGTCGTATATATACGTCTTACGAGCCACTGTTTCGGACGTATCTATACGCCTAAATTCTAGCGGCTTCAAATGAAGCGGGAGAAAGCTGGTAGGCCTACATGTGAGAGAATGGGTCTGCGTGGTGGGTGTGCGCAGTATGAAAAAAATCGGGGACCCAGTGGTGCATTGTGGGAGCGCCATGTTTGTAGTCATTTTCACCATGCCTCGCGGTAAGAAGTACCTCACTCCCGGCGATTGGAGGCCTTCTCTTCCCAAGTGATAGTTCAAACAGTGATGGAAGTGCCAGTGAATGTGAATTCCATGGTTTTCAAGATGGTATTACCGAAAGCAGTGCCCAGGATAACGTAATTAGTGATGAAAACCCAGATGACCCACAGCCTTCCACATCTGGTGCTGGGCCGTCTCATTCACGTTCACCTGTTCCAGGACGAAAGAGGAAACTATTTCACCGTGTACATGACTCTAATGTGAGCAGTGTAAGTGATGATGACAGTGATTTCAAAGTTATTGAAAGCAGTTCTAGTGGTGACAGTGAGGGGGAGTATTCTCAGTGAAGCGGCAGTATGTACGACGCAACATGCGTTCTGGTAGTGTGCCATATGCTATTCCAAGGAAAAGGAGTAAATCTCGGAGTACATCTCTTGGCTCTACACCACGAATTGATAGTGAAGATGATGATATTGTGACAATGGGGATGTGTAATGTGCGTGGGGTAGCAGGTGGTAGTGGTGGTGGTGTTGGTGGTGGCACGAGTCATGTGGCACCAGGAGCGGGCCACGCTGCTAACTCAGCACACCAACAACCACTCTCAACCACCCCCACACTCCCACAACCTGCACAACCACAACCGGCACAACCACAACCTGCACAACCACAACCTGCACAACCACAACCAGCACAACCACAACCACCTGTCAATATCCAGTACCCACCAGCAGACCGCATCTGGGATTGGCAGCAAGGTGACAATTTTGTTCCCAATCCCCATGACTTTGATGAAGCACAAAGTGGAATACGGCCATTGTGTACACTTGGGAACAATGCTACTGAACTAGAATGCTTTCAGTTATTCTTCGATGAACCCCTGATGGACATTATTGTCAGGGAAAGCAACACATACTATGAGTACACCATGGCAAACACAATACTTTCACCAAGGTCACGGCTACACCAGTGGAAGGACACAACTGTGGAGATGTACTTGTTCTTTGCCACAATAATGCTTATGCCACATGTTTATAAGCACACTGTCAACACATACTGGTCGACAGAACGCCTGATTTCAACCCCAGGTTTTAGTGATATTATACCAGTGAATCGTTTTTGATACTGTTGCGTATGCTTCACTTTTCTGATAAAACCAGGCCTGACAGAAACGACAGGTTATATAAGATCAGGAATGTGTTCATGTACATGAAACAAAAGTGCTGTATGTATTTTTATCCCTTCAGGAAGCTTGTTATTGATGAGTCTTTGATTTTGTTCAAAGGCAGACTGTCGTTCAAGCAGTATATACCAAGCAAGAGGAAACGCTTTGGTATAAAGTTATTTGTACTGTGTGATTGCAAAAGTGGTCTGGTTTTGGATATAATTGTGTACACTGGCAGTAATACATTGCAAGATACCAGGAAGTTACTGGGTATCTCTGGTGATGTGGTTAGAACAATGATGGAACCATATCTTGGTAAGGGGCATATATTATATACTGATAACTGGTACACAAGCCCTTTACTCAGTGATTTCTTGCGAGTGAACATGACAGACGTGTGTGGCACAGTGCGTGCAAATCGTAAACATATGCCTAGGTTCGACGCTGGCACTCGTAGAGGTGAAGTGCAGGTGTTTGCTGCCAATGACATCATGGCATTTCGGTGGCAAGACAAACGTGATGTCACATTGTTGACATCAGTTCACAGACATGAAATGGTAGACACTGGCAAGCAGAATAGAGAGACCAATGAACCCATTCTAAAGCCTGCAGCTGTGATGGACTACAACCTCAATATGCGCTTAGTGGACAAATGTGACATGCAGATTGGATTTGCTGATTGTGTCCGCAAGAGTTATAAGTGGTACATAAAACTCTTTTTCCATCTTCTTGACATTTCCATGCTGAATGCTTATAACATTTACAAGTTGAAGACCAACAACAAGCCCAAATATGGTGAATTTTGTGTGTCAGTCATCAGACAAATAATATTCAAGTACCAAGGAACAACACCTGCAATAGACCAGCGCCCACGAAATTATCAACACATGCCCTCTCGTATGAGGCCTGGTGATCACTATCCCATACTACTGCCTCCTACTACTCTCAAGAAAAATGCTCAGAAGAGGTGTTTTGTCTGTAAACATTCCACAAAACGCCCACCAAAACGCAGAGACACTCGTTTTATGTGTGAGGAGTGTAAAGTACCACTGTGCATATACCCATGTTTCAAAGAGTTCCACAAGCTGCAGGAGTTCTAGGAAAGTGTTCAGTGAGTGTACATATGTATATATATTATAGAACAATAGTAATGAACATTTTTTTTATTGTTTGTTTGTGTAAACAAGTTTTGTAAACAATATAAAGATACTAATGTTTATACTAGTATAGTGTTGCATACAACGAGTGTATATATAAACATTGCACCTTACCTTGGTCTAACAGACCACATAAGTTACGTAAAAAAAGAAAATAGTGAAAAAAACAAGAACTCTACGAATGGAAGTAAACAAAAGTATACCAAGTGAGCGGCAGTCGCCGCTGTTGCCGTACGCAGATCAATTTCTGCCAACTTTACACCTCCATATCTTGGTAAGTATTGATGGCAAAAATCTGTTTTTAGGATAAAAACAATCAGAAAAATAATCTTAACAATTTGATAAGAAAAAATAATTTTTTTTTTTTTCGAATATTTTGCGACAACAGAATGGCACTCAGGATTGAGGGTTGCGACAGTCAAAGGGTTAAAAATGACATTTTCAGTACTATAAGTATATTGGCTTATTGGACCAGTTGTATACCTCACAAATGTACAGGAGGCCCTCCACATTCGTGAGGGTTAGAGGATCAAGAACCTTGCGAATCTTGAAAATTCGTGAATGTTTGGTGCGCAAATATGGTGGAGGGAAATATAATAATACTGTACTGTGGCATTCACGAATGATTTGATGCCCAAATATATTGTAGGGAAATATAATAATAGCATTTACTTAGCCTAACAATACTGCTTCCTTAACCTATTGAACCACGAACAATCATAAAACACATAAAAACATCGTAAAATATTGTATATACATGTTGTGGTTTAACCCTTTCAGGGTCCGTGCCGTAGTTCTACGGCTTTGAGTTGAGGGTCCAAACCGTAGTTCTATGCCATGAGCTCAGCTCACTCAGATAAGCTGTGAGTGGTAAATTTGGGCATAGATATGAGAGAATACATCTATGTGGTAAGTGTGCACCACATAAAACAAATCCTGCAGCACAGTGCATAATGAGAGGAAAAAAAACTGAGACCGTAATTTTTATTAAAACAGCGACTTTGCAGTGTTTTCTTTGTGTGCTTTTATAGTTGTATTTGCAATTTCTTGGTATTATTCGATAGAATGGAAGATATATTACAGAAATAGAGATGATTTTGGTTGGTTTTAGTACTGGAAATGGCTTGAAACTGAGCTCAAAGTAGCAGAAATGTTAAATTTTGCCAATGTTCAAGAGTAAACAAATGACCTCACACGTCTAATATGCACCAGCTGGTGGGTCAAATATACGTTCACAAATGTGGTGATATTATTTATACAATATTGCATAACAGTAAATCTTCCATTTTTTGGTTAGAATAAAAATTCATTATGTGAATAAAAAATCAAAATGAAATTCATTTGTAAAGACTGAAAACATAACTAATGAATAGGAAATGTTAGTTTAGTGCCAGGAATGCCTGCATTGTTTATTCTGCACCCTATTTTGAAATTGAATATTTTGAACTTTGTGTTTAATTGGCTAAATTACCAATTTCCGATCACTTTATTTTGTAGTTGAAACGGTTGACTGGGCGATTTCTTGTACTCAATCGATAGAATAGAAGTAATACTAGCGAAATAGCTAAGAATTTGGTTGACTGGAATAATGTAATTGGCATATCGGACATAGACAGGGATATAAGCCACATTGCTGTGTCTTCCTTTGCAGATGACACCCGAATCTGTATGACAGTGTCCACCGTTGAAGACACTGCAAGACTCCAAGCAGACATAAACCAAATCTTTAAATGGGCTGCAGAAAACAATATGAAGTTCATGATGAGAAATTTCAATTACTCAGATATGGAAACGTGAGGAAATTAAAATCTCATCGGAGTACAAAACTAATTCAAACCACACAATAGAGCGAAAAACTAATGTCAAAGACCTGGGAGTGATCATGTCAGAGGATCTCACCTTCAAGGACCATAACACCGTAGCAATTACATCTGCTAGAAAATGACAGGATGGATAATGAGAACCTTCAAAACCAGGGATGCAAAGCCCATGTTGACACTTTACAAATCGCTTGTTCTATCTAGGCTGGAATATTGCTGCACACTAACTGTACCTTTCAAGGCAGGTGAAATTGCTGACCTTGAAAATGTGCAGAGAACCTTCACGGCACGCATAACTGCATAAACCACCTCAATTACTGGGAACGCTTGAAGTTTCTAAACCTGTACTCCCTAGAACGCAGGCGGGAGAGATACATTGTTATATACACGTGAAAATTCTCGAGGGATTAGTACCAAACGTGCACACGAAAATCACTCCCTACGAAGCAAAAGACTCGGCAGGCGATGTAACATCCCCCCAATGAAAAGCAGGGTGCCACTAGCACGTTGAGGGACAACACAATAAGTGTCAGGGGCCCTAAATTGTTCAACTGCCTCCCAGCATACATAAGGGGGATTACCAACAAACCCCTGGGTGTCTTCAAGCAGGCACTGGACAGGCACCTAAAGTCGGTACCTGACCAGCCAGGCTGTGGTTCGTACGTTGGACTGCGTGCGGCCAGCAGTAACAGCCTGGTTGATCAGGCTCTGGTCCAACATGAGGCCTGGTCACAGACCGGGCCGTGGAGGCATTGACCCCTGGGAAATTTCTCCAGGTAGGCCTAAAATTGAGTCAAAGTCGGCAAAATTGCCGATGCGTAAACATCACTGATGCATCAAAATTGAGAGCATAAATTCGTCAATTATCCATCAAAATTCGTACTTTTAGTTTTATAACCTTCAGAAAAAGATTCTCTACCATTTCATAAGAAAAAATAAATTTTTTTTTTTTTTTAAATTCTTGGACCCTGGTGCACACTTTGAAATTTGGCCTCTGGACGCTGAAAGGGTTAATAACAAATAATGAACAAACGGCTGGGCATTCGCAAATGTTCGGCTTCGAAAGTGGAACTTGCAAAAAGTGGAGGGCTAGTGTATTGCAATTTTTCTTTTTAATTTAGTTCACTTCTTTATTTCAAAATTACTGTACATTCAAAACATAAATAATCTGAAGGCCCATAGGATGGCGCTTTCAGCAAAACTTAATCTAATCCTAAAATCTACATACAATGCATAGTTTTATTTTTTTATTTTTAAGGGTCTAATACTTGGTACAGGTCGGCTATCACTAATCCGGCAATCAGTAATCCTGTTCCATCAGTAATCTGGCACTAATTTCGGCTAGCATAATTTCAAATTTCCAGGGTTGCCACACCAACCTGCTGCTACTGTTTGGTGGCACTATTTGCTGCATAAGTCATTCAAATTTCTTTTTCTCCATTTATTGTTATAACTTGCTTACTTTTAGCTCTAGCCATGGTTCCAACGAATGAAAGAAATGCTTCTCGTTGTGTAAAGCACATACACCGTACTTGTCCATAAAAGATAAGGTGTCTTTGAAGCCATGAGCTCAGCTCACTCAGATAAGCTGAGACTGGTAAATTTAGGCTTACATACGAGAGAATAGGTCTGTGTGCTCTATATAAAAAAATATCCTGCAGCATGCAGTACATAATGAAAAAAAAATGCAACCATGGTGTAAACATCGACTTAGGAGGGGCTAACATGTGCGGTGCGCAAAGTAAAAAAAAATTGAAAGAATACTAAAATTGAACTAATCATATACAGTAGAACGTCATTTGCCGAGATTATGTTCCACGTTACCGGGATTGCACGATTTAAGATTTGGACACATTATCATCTTATACGTAAAGATGATATTACACTGTTCGGCAGGAGGGAAAAATTTTGAGCGCATGGTTATTTACTGCCTAAGAATCCCCATGCTTTGAGGAAAAGGGAATTTGTTTTCCTTCCTGCAAACTGTGTTTATTCAGATACACCAAGATGAGCTGGCCCCTGCAAACATAGGTGAGCAGCAAATACAACATAGAGAAGGAGAGAATGGGGTCCCTCAGCAAAAATTGTCACTCTGACTTTTGGGTTATCCATTCCACATATATTTTAAAAATCTTGTTGTATTTTGTGTATACCTAATAAACTTAAGTGGGAAGAAACAAATAACCATTCTCCAGGTCTTGTTACACATTTGGGTTAGCAGACACCACCGCCTTCCCAGCCACCACGGACCCACCATCCAGCATTTGTAAATTTTATATGTAAAAGTCCTCAAACCACTGTGTTTGGAAAATAAAGGAATTGTGTTTTGATCTTCAATTAACGAAGAAAACAAAATATTAGACAAGACAAACCGTGCCGAATGAATGTTACTTTGTACACATAAAAAAATGTAAACATAAGTTTGTGTGACTGACTGACTGACTGATACTTTACCTTGACGCTGAAAATTGCTGAAGCTGACTACAACTTGGCACTGAATGACTTGACTGACTGACTGAAACTTGACTGACTGATGCTCTGACGCCCGAAGCTGCTGACGACTGAATGACTTGGCGACTTTTGAAAGCTGACTTCCGAATACTTTTGATTATTGGACTTGGGCTGACTTACTCCCTTACTGACTTACTGAAAGCTTGCTGATTACAATGACTTGACTGACTTACTAATGATTGCTGACCTGGACTTGACTGACTTCTGGACTTACTTACTGAAGACTTGACTGCTTACTGGTGACTTGACTTACTGAAGGCGGCAATGACTGACTGACTGATTACTGATACACACTTAAAGTTAGACACTCAGTTCAATCATCGACTTCAGTTCAAGAACTTC
>WNWK01042040.1:0-16162 GCA_009830355.1 Cherax destructor | reverse complement strand
CAAAAGAGGCATATATAGGCGTATCAAAAGAGGGGATGGACAGATAAGAAATCAATATTATCAATTAAAGAGAAATAAAAAGGAATAAGAAAAGCAAAAGGGATTATGAGGCTAAGGTCGCAAGGGATTCGAAGACAAACCCCAAAAAGAGTTCTTTCAGGTATACAGAAGTAAGATTAGGGACAAGATAGGCCCACTTAAGAGTAACTCAGGACAGATCACGGACAGTGATAAGGATATGTGTGAAATTTTCAATACTTACTTCCTCTCAGTTTTACTCAGGAAGATACTAGCAGAATTCCAGAAATAATAAATTATGTAGAACAGGAAGATAATAGACTATGCTCGATTGGGGTAACTAGTGACATGGTCCTCAGACAAATAGAAATTAAAACCTAACAAATCCCCAGGCCCTGATGAACTGTTTGCAAGAGATTTAAAGGAATGTAAAGAGGAACTTAGCAAACCTTTGGCAAATTTTTTCAATATATCACTACAAACTGGCATAGTGCCAGACAAGTGGAAAAGGGCAAATGTAATACCTATTTACAAGGCAGGTGACAGGTCCTTAGCTTCGAACTATAGACCAATAAGCCTTACCTCCATAGTTGGTAAATTTATGGAATCAATAATTGCCGAGGCAATTCGTAGCCATCTTGAAAAGCATAAATTGATTAATGAATCTCAACACGGTTTTACAAGGGCGTTCATGTCTTACGAATTTACTAACTTTTTCACTAAGGTGTTTGAGAAGTAGATCATGGTAATGAATATGATATTGTGTATATGGACTTCAGTAAGGCTTTCGATAAAGTTCCACATCAGAGGCTACTGAGGAAACTTAAGGCACACGGAATAGGAGGAGAAATTTTTTCCTGGGTAGAGGCATGGTTGACTAATAGGCGGCAGAGAGTTTGCATAAATGGAGAGAAATCAGAATGGGGCGTGTCTCAAGCGGTGTTCCACAGGGTCAGTTTTGGGCCCCTGTTGTTTACAATTTACATAAACGACATAGATGATTGAATAAATAGTAGCATAAGTAAATTTGCTGATGACACCAAAATAGGCCGTCCAATTCATTCAAACGAGGACATTAGAGCACTCCAGGATGATTTGAATAGACTGATGCAGTGGTCGGAGAAGTGGCAGATGCAGTTTAATGTAAACAAATGCAAAGTTCTAAATGTTGGGCAGGACAATAACCATGCCACATATAAGCTGAATAATATAGATCTTATTACTTGTAATTGCGAGAAGGATTTAGGAGTTCTGGTTAGTAGTAATCTGAAGCCTAGACAACAGTGCATAAGTGTTCGCAATAAAGCTAACAGAATCCTTGGCTTCATATCAAGAAGTATAAATAACAGAAGTCCTCAGGTTGTTCTTCAACTCTATATATCTTTGGTTAGGCCTCATTTAGATTATGCTGCACAGTTCTGGTCACCGTATTACAGAATGGATATAAATGCACTGGAAAACGTACAGAGGAGGATGACAAAGTTGATCCCATGTATCAGAAATCTTCCCTATGAGGATAGACTGAGGGCCCTGAATCTGCACTCTCTAGAAAGGCATAGAATTAGGGGGATATGATTGAGGTGTACAAATGGAAAACAGGAATAAACAAAGGGGATGTAAATAGCGTGCTGAAAATATCCAACCAAGACAGGACTCGCAGCAATGGTTTCAAGTTGGAAAAGTTCAGATTCAGGAAGGATATAGGAAAGCACTGGTTTGGTAATAGAGTTGTGGATGAGTGGAACAAACTCCCGAGTACCGTCATAGATGCTAAGACGTTGTGTAGTTTTAAAAATAGGTTAGATAAATACATGAGTGGGTGTGGATGGGTGTGAGCTTGTACTAGGTCAGATGCAGTGCTCCTTCCTTAAGTGAATGTAACCTGACCTGGCTGGGTCGGGGCATTGGCTTAAGCCGTTGGAGATTTGGACCTGCCTCGCATGGGCCAGTAGGCCTGCTGCAGTGTTCCTTCTTTCTTATGTTCTTATGTTCTTATGTTCTAAACGCGCTGGAACAGAGTTCGTATCTTATTTCCCGACGTTAGTGGAGATTAAATGATATAACGGACGCAAACGAGTAATGTCTATGTTGATTTACTTCGCCTCGCGTCGCATGACCCCTAGAGTCGTGTGACCTCTACGGAGCCTGTATTCAATCTGACCGCTCGTGCTGCCTTTTGCAGTCTCGTGCAGCCATGTGGTGCCACGAGGTGCCTCGTGGTGCTGTGGTCAGCACAATTCTTGACACACTGTTGACAGTACATCTGGCTTTAATTAAATTGTTTATGCAGCCAGACGCGCCTCCTCTGGCCCTTTCCTAAGGGTGGAAAGGGTGAGGGCCCTTACCAAGGGTAGTAAGGGCGCATACCCCCCTCCTTTGGAGAATTTTCTCCACAGTCGTCATCCATGTTGATATTTTCTGTAATTCGGCATTAACAGTGTTGGCCAGTATAACTGGATTTGGGTGAGAGAAGACATATGTTGTGTCATCTGCAAATAAAATGGGTTTGAGTAGTTGTGATGCATTCGGTAGGTCATTTATGTAAATGAGGAATAGGAGTGGCCCCAGGACACTTCCTTGAGGGACTCCGACTGTAATTTGTTGTGTGGAAGAGTTCGCTCCATTTGTGTACACGTATGGGCTTCTGTTGGTGAGGTATGACTTTAGGTAGTTGAGTGGGTGCCCCCTTATACCATTGTGTGCTAATTTTGTGAGCAGTAAATCATGGTCGACTGTATCAAAAGCTTTGCGTAGATCAATGAAGATTCCCAGTGGGACTTCTTTTTCTCAAGTGCTGTATATATTAACTCCAACATGTGCGTAATAGCATCGTTTGTGCTCTTGTTTGTCCTGAATCCAAATTGACAGGGGTTGAGTACATTGTGTGAGACGAGGTAGGAATAGATTTGTCTATGAATTAATTTTTCGAAGATTTTAGAAAGCAGTGGAGGTTCCCCTCCCCAACGGGAGCGCAGGGATTACAATACTGGGAGTGAGTGGTGTACAGGTGTGATCAAGGCGATGTCTTCCGAGGAAGTGTGCTCGCCGTCTCGCTCCTCTCTCGCGTGTGGCCAATCAACAATCAGAAGGGGCGTGTCCCACTGCGCGGGCGTTTGAGGACGGACAAGTGGGGCTTTTGACCTAGCATGTGATGTTTGTGAAGTATGTAATCCCTGTAGATATTACTCGTTTTTTGTTTTGAGTATGCAGTCCCTATAGGTACTATTCATGTTGTTATTTTTAGGAGAATTAAAGGACTGAGTACATTTTATTTTTTTATTTATGTGAAGTGTTAGTAAAGTTTTTTTATGAGGTAAGGAGGAATAGACCTTACTTCACATAAAAGTTTGGGTTATCCTTGGATGTTAGTAAGCGTGCTGAATATTCCAGGGAGACCATCCAGACTGTGATTCTATGATGTGAACGTGTTAGTTGAAGGATGCTTCAGTTGAGAAGTCTGTACCATCTCAGGTCAGTGAAGATATCGCACTGAAATCTTGCAGTAAACTTCATGTTTTTTTCCGTTTGCATCTGCCTCGCAGAAACTATATAAGAGGTATGAGTTGAGGACCTCTTTCAGTCTATCTGAAGACGAACGACGAGGCAACTCTATATCGCATTTACCTAATACCCAACCCAGCACAGATTACAAAATTCCTACAAGAAATACATCTCACTGCAAACGAAGATTATATTTCTCCAATCAATTCAGCAACAAGAGGACAAAGAGAACCAACGTCCACAGATAGTGGACATAGAAATCCTGCAACAGGCAATAAACGAAGCAGAAATTTAAGAAGCCCTAACCGAAGAACCCCAACGAGATATCCTTCAACAAACACTAAACGAAGCAGAAGTCCCTCTCCAAGACATAATTCAGAATCAAAACGAAGGAAACAAAATGTCGCAAAATATCCTAACTCAGCTCAAAGGTCTCCCAGCAGACAAGATGAAATGGACGGATGGGGACTGGAAAAGAGAGATGATCAACCAATGGAAGAACGACCAGTCCCAAAATCAACAGGAAAACAAGCTTCAGTTGCAGGTCACGGTGACCACCGGCACATCACTTTTAAAACCTAATACAACACATCAAGGATCAGAACAAGCATCTGAAACTTCCTCCAACTTGGTAATGGTGCAAGAGCAGAAGCAACAGCAACAACAACTATTATCAGAACTATTACAAAATGGATTCTCTACCTTAACAAATACGGTGTGGACACACTATCGTATATTGGTATTGGACATTCCATCTACAGGAAATTAATCCAATACTTCAGTAAAACATCAGATACTGGTGACGGCCCATGCCCCTACATGGAAATGAAAAGACAAGAGAGAAAACTTAAACAACCAGAGAAAATAAGTGAATATGACTACATCAAACACTTCATTCAACATCTATCAGCTAACTTTTTAAAAAGGTAACTCCTTAAGAGTTTAGAATGTTATACGGAACACTTGGATCAGGCTAAAAAGATAAACTTATGCAGTGTTCATGTACACAAACATTGGTCGCCTGTGAAAAGCTTCGCAGACGGCCAATCAGCAATCAGAAGGGGTGTGTCCCGCTGTGCGGGCATGTGAGGACGGACAAATGGGGCTTTTGGCCTAGTATGTGATGTTTGTAATCACCTAGTTGTGGTTGCAGGGGTCGATTCATAGCTCCTGGCCCCGCCTCTTCACTGGCCGCTACTGGGTCACTCTCCCTTCGCCATGAGCCTTATCATACCTCTTCTTGAAGCTATGAATGGATCCTGCCTCCACTACATCACTTCCCGAGCTATTCCACTTCCTGACCACTCTGACTGATGAAATATATCTGAGTCTTCAACTTCCAACTGTGACCCCTTGTTGCTGTGTCCCATCTCTGGAACATTCTGTCTCTTGTGTTGTACGTAATCTGTGTAGGTATTACTCAGTTTTTTTGTTCTGAATATATAGTCCCCGTAGGTACTATTCAAGTAGTTTTTTTTTTTAAGGAGAATTAAAGGATTGAATACATTTTGTATTTTTATTTATGTGAGGTGTTAGTAAAGTTTTTGGTGAGGTGAGGAGGAATATAGACCTCACTTCGCATAAAAGTATGGTTAATATGTTAGTAAGCGTGCTCAATATTCCTGGGAGACCATCCAGAGCGTGATTCCACGACGTGAACATGTTGATTGAAGGAAACTTTAGTTGAAAAGTCTGTACCATCTCTTGGGAGGCGAAGTTCCAGGACAATGAAGATGTCGCACTGAAATCTTGCAGTAAATTTAAAAACTTTTCTGTTTACATCTGCTTCGCAGAAGCTATATAAGGGGTGTGAGGTAAGGACTTTTTTCAGTCTATCTGAAGACGGACAACGAGGCAACTCCATATTGGATTTACCGATAATTGATTATTTCAAACAACTCACAATCGTGTGGGAAACAGTGAAAGAAATAAGTGACATTCAAAACATTGAATAATTCATCTTATACAATTACGACGACCGAACTGAACTAACTGCAGAAAACTACAACAAACTTACAAGGTACTTGAAAAAACAACTACTTGACGGAAACTACTACGACACTACGACATTGCAAACATTTTTACAAACTCATTCTGTGCACTCCTCTTCCAAACTGACTTCATCAATTCTACACATGCAGCCCAACACGAAGACAAAAGCCACAACCCATCAATACCTGGCAACGAGAGATTGGAAAAAGTACCTACTGGACTCATTATTTAAAGACTCCTCTGATGGTGCTAATGTGAGAATCGTGAGAATGATGTACATAGCCTATATTAGGTCCTTAATTGATTATGCTGCTCCCATGTTGATATTAGCTAGAGAAAGTTCTCTCCGACCCTTGGAGTTAATGCAAAATGAAGCTCTCAGAATTATTCTTGGCTGTCCCAAATCTAAAAAGGTTCTTAATATAAGGAAGGAGCTTGGTATTACTAGTATCAGTGATAGGATTGTTGAGATTAACACTGTACTTGGTATTAGAATGTTAAGAAATGAACCAGACACTGTCACAATGAATCTTACTAAATGTCTAGAAGTAAATACTCACAGATCTAAATGGATTGTGAAAACATGCAATTACATTAAGTTTTACAACCTGCATGAATTGTATCACTGTAGGCAACAAGAGCATTTCACCCCTCCATGGAAGATGTGTTCATTTATATCACATACCTGCAAGTCCCTCCCAAGAAGCTCATTGCTAGTAATCCCTTCCTTAAATCACTTGTTAAAGCAACTGCTCAAGAATAAATTTATCGCCTAGCTGGTGGTAATAAGTTATCTCAAGTTATATACACTGATGTATCTAAACAGGAGTCTTCTGACAGGGTCTGCATCTGCTCTGGTTGCCACCTCCCTAGTTAAGAAAAATAATAATTTTGCTGAACTAGGCATAAGAATTAACAACTGGGCGTCTACACTGCAAACTGAATTGTTTGCAATCCTAATGACACTAAAGCTAATCTATGACACTGAGCTTGACTCTATCATCATTACTGATTCTATGTCATCACTGAAGGCTCTTGACTCATATAATGACTCTAACAGCATGCTCATTGGAGAAGCCAGGTATAGATACTCAAAAATCCGGGACAAAGGAATTAATGTACAATTGCTATGGATCCCATCACACATTGGAATACTCCTTCATGATAAAGTTGATATGTTAGCCAAGAAGAGTACCCAGAAGGAGAATGTAGAATATAACTTTGGTATATCTGTGTCTAGCATTAGGAATAATATTAGGAGAGAAGTAAAATGATAGCTATAGGAATGCAGTTAGAAGCCTGAGTAGATCTATAACCCACTATGATAACATGAACGTAGATAAATATGTTTATGAAGCAACTTGCAATGTAAACAGACTGATGTTGTAGTTGCCAGGCTTAGGCTTGGCTACAAGTACTTCTGGCAGTTTGGGAGATACACAGATAATGATCAAACTAAATCCAAATTATGTGATCAGGCATATGGTCACTGTCTTGAACACTATGTGCTTAATTGTCCACTTACTGAGGAATATAGAGATAGACAGTATAATAACCTATGTGACATGTCAAGATATCTTATTAATAATATACCAGTTATACTAAGCAAATTTCCTAAATTTGCTTGTAACAGATAAGTGAACTGTAGATATAAATCCAAATGTACAATTGTTAACCCCTTTGGGGCCTAGTGCCTAGGCCTTTTGTGTATCCATATGCTCTTGCGCTACCGTCCACAGGATGGATATGCTCTTGCGCTACCGTCCACAGGATGGATATGGGTGCACAATAAACTAACCACTTCGGTGGCAAAATCTAAATCTAATCTTGTTCTGACTAAACTCCTTCGTGTATGATCTGTGTCACAAGTCACGTGTAGTCTTCTTTTACCTTATAGGTGATGCAGTCCTTCTAACCCTAATCTTATTTATTATACACTTGCACATTATTGTAAATATTTGGTTTGCTGTTGTTTATAATTAGTTAACTTTCTTTTTTTTCTAGATTTAGATAAAACGTGGGATATCAATATTAGTTATCAACACAAATGTAAAATACAGTGATGTCTATGCCATTATGTATATAGATATAATAGACTATTTCTAATATGTTTGCAACTTGTGAAATATTATTCTATTTCTTATATGATTTATCGTTAGCTAATTCAACTTTTGTAATATTTAAATTTCCCAAAATACAGAAATATTTTTTTTTTTTTAGCTATTGTGCTTTTACTGAACACTTCGTTATTTTATGATTGATTTAACACACATCTTAATTAAGGTAAAACGTAGGTCTAAAACATTTAACCTCGGGTAATTTATGGTATTTCTCTAGTTTTAGAGAGTAAAATATTTCCATGATGTGGAAGTTGTGGTGGTGAGTGAAGCGGCAGACCAAGAATTTAGCCACAGATTAACTGGCAGAAGTTTAGTTAAGTTTCTACTTTCGTTTAACTTTCTTCCGGTCGAACACCATAGATCTGAAAACATCAACATTGTTATTCACTTATATGTAAAAATAACTTCTTTGTAAAAATAACTTGTGTGCAAGAATAACTGTTCTATGTAAGAATAACTGTTCTATGTAAAAATAACTGTTCTATGTAAGAATAACTGTTCTATGTAAAAATAACTGTTCTATGTAAAAATAACTGTTCTATGTAAAAATAACTTTTGTATGTAAAAATAACTGTTCTATGTAAGAATAACTGTTCTATGTAAAAATAACTGTTCTATGTAAGAATAACTGTTCTATGTAAAAATAACTGTTCTATGTAAAAATAACTGTTCTATGTAAAAATAACTTTTGTATGTAAAAATAACTGTTCTATGTAAGAATAACTGTTCTATGTAAAAATAACTGTTCTATGTAAAAATAACTGTTCTATGTAAAAATAACTTTTGTATGTAAAAATAACTGTTCTATGTAAGAATAACTGTTCTATGTAAAAATAACTGTTCTATGTAAAAATAACTGTTCTATGTAAAAATAACTGTTCTATGTAAAAATAACTGTTCTATGTAAAAATAACTGTTCTATGTAAAAATAACTTTTGTATGTAAAAATAACTGTTCTATGTAAAAATAACTTTTGTATGTAAAAATAACTGTTCAGGGTAGATAATCAAATTCATAATATTTCATTATGCAAGTTTTTTCTCGTTCTAAAATATAAATTACTCATACAAGTTTAACACTTTTGAACTTAGGACATATAATACAACATTAATATCACTGACTCACAAATAATTTTCATCAAATACAATTATATGTGGGCAGATAGCTCATATGATGCTCATTGTGAATCTGCTTACAAATTTTCTCCTATTTGGTTATTTCATTACGAAATCTTGATGTGATAAGGAAAACCAAAAACAGATTACAGATTACAGTGTGGGAATGAATAATAAGAATTAATGAGAAACATATGTATAATGACGCTAGAATGACGTACCATTTTGTATTATATATTTTTTCTAACTTTTTTTTTCATAGTGATTCCAGGTCATTTAGATACATTTAATGGCCAAGGGTGATAGCAACAACAGAAGATCCAGTAAGCAGCCAAGAACTCCTAACATCCCAGGTGAGAGCAGCATTTCTACAAGGAAAACTTCTCGTACTGCCAGCCAGGCCTCAACCCCCAAACACCTGCACCATCACAACACCCGACAGACAGCAACAATAATGGCCGCCGCCACAGTCCAAGATAACTCTTTCCATGGATTTGATGTTAAGAAGATTAATGACCCAGAGATAGCTAAACTCCTTATAATCCAGAACCAAACCATCACCAAGCTTACCCAGGAAATGCAGGAGCTTAAAACCTCCAACGCACAGTATCTCATCAAGATCACAACTCTGGAAGACAAACTAACCACTCTAGAACAACTAAGCAACACACACACCCAGTCCGTGGACACCATCAACACTCTAAAAGATCAAGTCACCCAACTGAACAAGAACATCATAGAAGAAAGATCACGAGTGGACCTACAACTTACTGATGTCATCAACAACTTTCAAGACCATAGTGACCAACAACAGCTAAGTGACGCTGTTATAGTTAATAGCAAACATCTTCCACCTACAGTCACCCAAGAGACATGCATGGACGCCACTCTACAACTTTTCAAGGACCACCTTAGCCTAAACATACGTAGTGATGAACTAAAAGATTGCAAAACTGATGGGCTACCAAGCAGAGAAAAAAAAAGTGCTATTAAAATTCAATACCAGCTTGCAAAGAAACAACTTACTAAAAACATCCATAGCTATGAAATCTGATGTGTACGTGAATGAGTGCCTTACCTAAACAAGACAAAACCTCCTTTATCGATTAAGAAAATTACGCAATGCCCAAAAAAATCATCAGTGCTTTGTGAGGGATGGTAAAATCGCAGTTAGGAAACAGCCCACTGGGAAGAGGTATTTCATTGCAACAGAACATGAACTCAAAAGCTTCCTGAGTGAGGCTGGGTTAACAGAATTAGAATAATATCTAGTAAACCCACTGTCCACGATTACTGTTATGAACCATCTATAAATTTTGTTCCCCAAAATTCTAATACCCTCTTACCATTAAATTTTCACTTTTATATCCAACTACCATTCTACCTCATAGTCTTAATTCTACCTCATAGTCTTAATTTGTATTTGATAACTACAAAATCCCCTTATTATTCAAACTTTATTGCACATTGCACATTGTTGTGGGAAATTGTCGAGTAGTCCAATATCTGACACCATGCATGGTACATGGTGGTAGTGACGGAGTGGAAGTGCTGGAAGACGAAGTCTCTGATTGGTTCAGTAGGAGGAGATGAAGGCTTCTCATTGGTGGAAGGTGGTCGTGGCGAGACCGGCAAGGAGGCAGCTGATTGGTTCTTGGTAGAGGTGAAGTGGTGGTGAGCGCCATTGGTTGTTGTGGCGTGACGTCAGTATTAGATAGTGTTGGTGGTGGAGCATCACTGAGCCACCAAAGTAAATAATGTCGACAATATGGGGTATTGCTGAGTATCACAGAAGATGGTGGAGAATCTGGGAATTTGAACTCTGGTATGTTGTTCTAATTTGAAGAGTTCATTGAGTGAGGTGTTGAATGTCCCAGACACAGCAACATTACGCATATGAGCATACACATACACATACACAGCTACATCTTGCCCTATCTTAACTTAATAACCTGTGGCAAAAACTCTCATTCTGTTATTTTAATATCTACTGTATACCATTCTTTGCCTCTTTATTTTTTAATTATACTTTTATATAAACCTGTATTATACCTTATATCTCATTGCAAATATTCCTCTAGGCAATTACAAGTAACAGTCTAAGTGCTACTTTACTCTATAAATATCTTATAACTACCTTATTATCTTGTTATATCATAGGTAATATCTAGTTACCTAATTACATTCTAGCTTATTAAATAACCAACACCAAACTCATTGGTGCACATTATTATTAGTAATTTTATCTTATTAGTTTGAGCATCTATTTTTTTTTAATTTTACTTGTACTATATTTCATTCTAGCTTAATACATGAACAATACTAAACTCATTGGTGCTACCTTCTTTTAGTATTTGTATCTTATTAGTTTATATCATTTTTTTATTTCATACTAGCTTAATACATACTCAATACTCAAGTCCACTATGTTTATATGTTACTATACTCTATATGACTAATGTGCATTACTTATATACTTATCAAACATCCCTTACTACAGATATCAGTACTATAACTCACCACACTATACTGATATAACAAAATCATATTTAACCTAAATGATTTAATGATCACGTCGACCCTGATTAAACTTATTTAATCAAACACCCATTCAAAATTTACTGAAAATAACTGCCTACTACACAGCATCACAAGCCCACACTGTCCTAAACACTACTAAAAGCATAACAGTTCTAACTACAACGTCCGATCCTTACAAACACTATGATGACCTCATGTTCCTAAAAACAACCTTCACATTGATGATTACTGAAACCTGGCTTAAGCAGGATACAATAGATATCTACTCGCTCAGATACAGCAAGACACACAACTGCAGACCACATCAAGTTGGGGAGGTATTGCAATCTATTACTCTAATGAAATATCCTGCAGACATCACTTATATAATAGTGAATATGGAGTATATTTTTGCTAATTTTCACTGCAAATACCCTTAAGACTCCCATAACCATCGCCATTTACGATGCCTGATACTAACATCCCAAATTTAGCGATCAACTAAAAATGTAATAATAACCAATTGAACAAACACCACCTTATCTTAGCCGGAGACTTAACATCAACCTGGCCAACAGATGACCAGCAGAACGATTTCATCAACAATACGAACAGACACTTCTCATACCAACGAATAACCAAACCAACTAGATACTAATACGAGTGCAACCTAATCGACCATATATGGACTCAATATCCTAGCCCCCTTAAACCGGGATAACTAACTAGACAGCACCACAGACCACTTCACCCCACCTTCCTCTTAAATTAGTAAACCGCCCCAGAATACACAAAGCTTCATTTCACTCCATGACCAGCATAATAAATAACTTCACAGCAGAGCTAGAGACGGCTTGACTGGTGCATAGAATTCTCAAATGCCAAGGGTATCATGAGTGGACAGACAACTTATAAATTACATAGACATACAACAAACATTGTCCTATAAAATGAAACAGATTACAATAACGGCTAGGCAGCCCATGGCTACTAACAGCTACTAAAATCATTAACAAGAAACATCACTATGAGAAGCTAAGACAGGATTCCTTACATAAGGAGTTTATTAAACACTATTCATCAGTTCACTCAAACTAATAAAAAGAGCCAACAATTGTACTCACTCCAGATTCACGAAACAAGAGGAAATATAAAAGACCTCGGAAAACACTCACAGATTATGGGCACCACAAACTGAAAACTACGGATATTGTCTCAACTAAACCAAACAAAACACCACTACAAGCCTATTGATACAGTAAACAAGATAAATGACTTTTCTCAACCAGGATCAAATCTTGCCAGTAAATCCCAGATACCAATGCCCGAGCAAGTGATTACCTAGATGGAATTTCCCATCCTCCTTATATCTTGCACCTACTGAACCCACTGAAGTCTCCATGATAATCAAGTCACTTAAAATAAATCAGGCATCTGTCTCAAGTTCCACCTTAATATACAAACGAGCCGCCTCATGTCCTTTCATATCCTTTTCTTTACTTTTAACAAATCATTGGAAACTAGCACTTTCCCAACACCTTTACTCAAAACAGCAGTAGTACACCAATACACAAGGTGGTGATCCTACAGACGTAAATAACTAAGGCCATATCAAATCCATTGCTATCCAAAATCTTCGAAACTTGTAGCAGAGATTATACTCAAGATAACGACACAAAGCATACTCAACCCCTGCCAATTTGGCTTCAGGAAAAATAAAAGCACTAACGATGCAATAGTAAAAATGATAGACCTTCTTTACACAGCACTTCGGAAAACAAGAATATCCACTAGGACTTTATTGACCAAGGAAAGCTTTTGACACAGTAAACCACAGCATCCTACTTACAAACTTGACTCACTATGGAATAAGAGGTCATGCATTACTTACTTCAAATCCTACCTCACTAATAGGTACCAGTATGTCCCCAAAAAGACACATCCTCCACACACTACCACAACACCGGAGTACCCTTAGGAAGTGCCCTTTTCCCCCTGCTCTTCCTCTTTAAGTCAATGATTTTCCCCAAATGTATCAAAAACCCCTGAAACCAATACCTTGCTGACGAAAAAACTTATGTCATCTCCCACAAAACCTTGCCACGTTTAATTATTGTTAACGCACGAATTTAAAAAATCCATGGATACAGCCAATAAACTCACTAACACGATAAGACCTTTCATTAGCTTCCAGAACAGAGATCCACAAAAACATTAAATCAATTTTTTTAAACCTATTGCAAAAACATAACAGGGTAAGTTCCGGCCCTTCACCTACAGCAGCCTGAAATTCAGCACCCATATCCAACACATATAAACAAAGAAAGTGTCCAAAACTGTGGGGATCCTCCCAAGATATGGTATTATGTACCACAATCACCCCCATCACACATACTCCCTCCTTTTATCCCTACCTTTACATATCCCTTTACTAGGGGGATAACGGGAAATTTCCCCACCTAAAGCCAAAACCCAACAAAAAGCCGCAGGAATTATCACACAATCCAATTTTTGGGAAAGCACACCCCACTCTTCAAAGCCCAAAACCTTTCCCTACTGTAAGAACATCCATACTACTCTTCACATTTATAAAAACCCTTAATTCCAATTTAACCCCTTGAGCTAAAACATTTTTCTTGAAGTTGTAAAGGGGACCATAAATAAAAACCGACATAAACATCTTTTTGACATTCCATTTTCCGACTAAATCTATACAAAAATTCAATGCGCATAAAAGGGTTTAAAATCTGTTTTTCCTCCCGGGAAAATTAAAACTGCAGACACAACCTCCATTTTGAAAGAATTGTTAAAACATCTTATTCTACTTAAAGCACCCAACCGGTAGCAAACCCAAATGAAAATTTTTTAATTTTGACACACCCAAAGGCAAAATACATTTATTATATTTTGATTCCGTTTAAATTTGAAGAAACAAACCCAAAAATTTCCCCAAACAACTATTGCTTCAAAATTTCTTGACGGGCATTTGTTTCAAGACACTCCAATATAGAACTTTTAGAACATCCCCTTTATCATCAATTTTATAACAAGGAGTTTTTGAGAAGACCTATCATAAGATCATGCCTGAAAAGTTTAAAAACCCAAAATTAGGGATATTATTGGCCTCTTGAAATCTATTTTTAAATTTTAAAATAAGGGAATCCACCTTTTATATTAATGAAATAAAGAATTTAATTTTAATTTATTCATCATTATACTAAAAAATGTATAAAATTTTTCAAATAAAAATGTTCATAAGGGGCCCCATTCAAAAGAAACTACATTGAAAAATAAAGACACTCAATTTTGGAAAAGGGAAAAAGCAGTTGGTACAGTTAAAGTTTTTTTAATTGTTGAGAAAAAATTAACATCAGTGCCACGAAAACAATAATTTTAGAGGATTTAAATCAGAAGGGTTTTGAAGGTTAGCCCCTTGAGGGTCCAGACCCCAATCTTTAAAAAGGGGTCCACAGAATCCAAGGTTCAAGAAATTTTTGATTTTTTTTTTTAGGAAATGGGATAGTCTTTTTTCTTTAAAGTAAAAAAACAAAAAATGGAAAATTTTATGGGGAAAATTTTTTAAATTACACCTTTTAAATCTGCCGAGTCAGCCACATTTATGTATCAGGGGATTTTACCACTTTCTTTATTCCTATTTTAGGCCAAGTACATTGTTCTAGTCCACCAAATCCCAGCTATTTCGCTAGTATACCTTCTATTTTAACACTGAGCACAAGAAACTGCTACCCAAAGTGTCCAGAAATTGGTAATTTGGGCCCAAATTTCACAAATTTCAAAATATTCAATTTTCAAATAGGGTCCAGAATAAAAATAAAAAGGGTTTCCCGGTGTTAACATAATATTACTCTGTTTATTAGTTACATTCCCGGCTTTACACATGAATTAATTTTTATTTTTTATTCATAAAAGAATTTTTAGTCACACCAAAAATAGAAGATTTACTATTATCAATACTGAAAATTGTATAAATAATATCAGTGTTTAATGAAACACATTAGACCCACAGTTGACGTATTGACGTGTCATTTATTTGTTTATTCTTGAACATTCTGCAAAATTATAATTTCTACTTTGAGCTCAATTTCAAGCTTATTTTCATTTTTAAAAACCCAAACAAAATATCTCTATTTTGTAATTGTCTTCCATTCTATCAAATGAGACAAGAAACTGCAATACAGCCATAAAATCATACAAAAAAACACCAAAATTGCTTGTTTAATCCAATAACACGGTAAACGGTCGCAGTTTTTTTCATCATAAACGTGGCTGCAGGAGTTGTTTTTTGGTCACACTTCTACATAGATCCATTCTCTCCCTCTAGGCTCAATTACCACTCCCCAGCTATTGAGGAGCTGTAGTGACGAGTACTAGGCACTGATCTAGGGGTTAAAGCCGTAGAACTACGGCACGGACGCTCAAGGGGTTAAAACCAAGAATAATGGCAACACATGTTATCCACAGCTGAAAATATGACCCCAAAAGTTGACCCCAGATGGCAAATGAGTGACATATGTTGACACAACTGGGAATAATAGCCCCAAGTTGACCTTTGTTCAAAATGACATAGAGAGAGTCACTGCTGGAAAAATGAGCATTTTTAATTAATTGAAAAAGAGCTCACAAGATACCCAAGATTAAAATAGTATACAAAGACAACTTGGCTAAAAATAAGAGCAACACATGTGATCCCCAGCTGGATATAGGAACAGGTTTACATCACCTTGGAATTTTGAACAAGATAGACCCAATTTGTTGAACGATACCAGTAATGAATAGACACCAGATCAAATGAACGGAAACAATTTTGACCCCAACTGAGAATATGACCAAAAAGTTTGGTCCAAGCCAGAAATATAAAGAAACAAGTTGGCCAAA